>VDFB02109268.1:15679-104637 GCA_007258455.2 Sequoia sempervirens | reverse complement strand
TTAGACAAATTTAGTTGAAGCGAAGGCAATGAAGAATGCTTTGTTAGCATTTACTTTGTGTTTAGGATAGGTAATAAATATAGAGAAATCTAAGGTGTTCTTCTTGAATGTGAATTCTTTGGTTAAAGCTAAATTGTGAAGTTTTGGGGTTTTAAGCTCGACTCTCTAGCATGTAGCTATCTTGGTATTCCTTTCTTCTCTGGAAAAGAAAACCACTCTTTTTGGGATAAGATTATTTCTTTAATTTCAAATAGAATTTTGTTATGGAAGTCAAAATGGATTTCTTTCGCTGGGAAGTTAGTGATGCTAAAGGTTGTTCTTCACGCTTTGCCGATTTACCTTATATCTATTTTAAAGATTCCAAAGGGTAAAGTAGAAGAACTGCAAAACATGTTAAGAGCATTCCTTTGGGTGGACAATTTAAAGGAGAAGAAGCTTCCCCTTGTCTCTTGGGAAAAAGTGTGTCTGCCTAAGGACTTGGGGGGTTCTAGCTTGAGGGATTTAGATCTTCAAAATAAAGCAGTAGGTGCAAAGCTTCTTTGGAGGATGTATATAAATTCAAAATCAAAATGGGGCAAATTATGAGGCATAAATACTTAGATTCAATGGAACTTAGGGAAATGATTTTTACTCTAAAAACTCTTCCCTTAGGTTCCAAAATGTGAAATTGCATTTCCTCATGTAGACAAGTTCTTCTTCCTCACTTATCATGGGTCATGAATAATGGGGAGAATTCCCTATTCTAGGAGGATGTTTGAAAATGGTCACAAGCCAATTAGGGCTAGATTGAAGTTATCCTAAAATCTCTATGGGGCTATAAGTGATGTAGGAGCATCCAATGGTGTAAGGGCAATCCTCTATCACCCAAAAATATTTTTTCTTTTTGTAGATGTTTTGGCATTTCTGGATACCCTTTTCGTCGAATAAGAATTCTCAACTTTCAAAACTATTTTTTTTCTTTTTTTGGTCAAATTGCTATTTTTAGCAGGTATGAATTTGAAGGCATGAGGAGGAAAAAAATTATGGGAAGCTTCAGAACAAAAAATAAACACTTTGGTGAAAGAATCAGGCCAAGATCATTCTTGGTTTGAAAGATATTCAAGTTTTAGTTTCCAAAAATTGCCCTGAACACTCTTCCGAGTCTAGTTTGAGACACTAAACGGTCCTGTACAGGCCCAAAAATCTACACTCTGAGACCTTTCCAACGATTCATCAAATGGAGTCCCAGATTAAAAGTTATGGCTTCTAGAAGTTGGTCATTTTTTGAAAAATTGCCAATTTACGAATTGGGACTCAATTTCTGAATTTCAAATTTCAAATTTTGGCGCCCAACTGCCTATATTCAAAATTCAAATGAAAAATTTGGCTCCAGGCCAGAAAAAGGCCATTTAGGACTCATTTTGGAAATTCTGGGCTATTGGGAAAAAGAGAAAATTGTATTGTGGAAAGGGGGATTTTCTTTTTAGGAATAGTAAAGTTGCATGTATTGCAACCTGTGAGGATTTAATCCTCTGGAATGTAATTTCTTTGTAACCAGAGCATATTGCAAATAAATAAAGAATAATTTTGTTTTTTGCCTCTATTGTGTGCTTTTCTGAGTCTCGGGTTGTGGCTCTCATCAATAAGATCAAAGATTACATAATTGTTGAATCTTCTATTTCTCCTCCATTTGTGAAATGGAGATTGTTTGATTTTCTTCTTGTGCCACATGAGGTGAAAGAAATACTCAAGAAAGAATTGAGTAAAAAGTAGGTTTTTTTTGTAATAAGTATTATGAGCTTATCTAGCTAAAATCAAAATCAAGGAATTATAATTTAAGAGATGGGTACAAATATTTAGTTGCTTTTGTTCAGAAGGGTGTTTTCCATATAATCTTTGTTGGGGTTCTTCTTGTTTACCTAAAGCTGGGGCTTTTGCCTGGTTAGCATTGAAGGATAAAACACTATCTTGTATGAGATTGGATAGGCTAGTTATAACTCCTCTTTTTCCATGTGTGCTATGTGGAAAGGCTTATGAAAACTTAGATAAATTGCTTATAATTGTTAGGTGTTGTTACAAAGTATGTTAGGGTGGTTTGGTCCTTATCAGTGTTCTCTCAAGTAATTTCAAAGTTGGCCTTCTTTGTTCAAGTCTTCCAGCTATGCTTGTAATTGGGAATTGAGCCCTTCTATCCTCATTTGGAAAGTCTAGTTAGAAAGAAATAACATAATTTTTAGGAAAATGATCTTTGCTATTAGCTAGGTAATCCAAAAAATTGAATTATCTATTTCAAAAGTAATTATGACTTATATATTTAGAAATTCCAATGCCAAAAAAGTCTTTTCATCATGGGATGCTTGGCTTCTTCAAAAATGGTCTTTCCTTAAGCTCCCTCCTGTTTAGGGATTGATTTCAAGAAGGAATTGGAAAGATGATAAATGGTTGCCTCCCTTGGAAGGTATGTTTAAGCTCAATTTTGATGGTGCTTCTTGGAGAAATCTTGGGAATTTAGGTGTAAGAATGGTAATAAGGGGTCACAAGTGTTGCATTGTACGAACGACTTGCAAATAGTTAAAGGAAGGCACAAATAATGTTGTAAAATTCAATGCTCTCATGTTAGGTTTGAAATTGGCTTTGAAAAATAACATATCTCACATTGTTATTGAGGGGGCTCCACTTGTGATAAATTCTCTATCAAACAATGTTTCAAATGCTTGATGTTTAAATATTTTTTTGGTCAAGTTAGATCTCTTCTTTAGTATTTTGCTTCATTTGAAATTATGCATTGCTACAATGAAGCTAATGGTTTGGTTGATGCTCTTGCTTATAGGGAAATTGATAATTCTTTACCTTACACAAAGTTTTCTCATAATGACATGAAATTTATTATTTGAAATGCTCTTACAGTATTTTTTGGGATGAAAAGAATGTTGAAATGAACAAGACAACTGAGAGGGGGGGGTTGAATTAGTTGTAGCAAATTAAACCTTCAAAACCCTCAGCAATAAGCAAATCCACAAGCATTCATTAAACCATTATTTTGTTAAATTGATTAAACATGAAATGTAGATAACATAAATTGAAATCACAACACAATACACATGAGAACACCAGATTTGCATGGAAAACCCAATGAGGGAAAAACCACAGTGAAGATTAGCTCACAATATAAGTAATAGCAAAATCGGTACAAAAGGGGCTCACAGCCAGGGCTCACTACCATAGAAAAAAAACAAGAAGATAAAAGAAGAAAGTTACACAAAGAAAACACTTCTCAATGCAACAAGGATTCCACCACAATTGCTCGCACACTTTTGCAATCTCACATGACATATATTAGATGCCTTTAGCTCACTACCTTTAAGAATCCTAACATGAAGTTCGTATAGCTCTGCTCAATTTTGTATCACACACATCACATGCAACAATCTTACATCTATCTTGCTTCTTACTCTTTCCACACCCTCTTGCATTAGTACCATACATATTTATATCAAGTTCAACGTCAAAAACTTTCTCCAATGTCAGCCACTAGCTGTTATATATCCAAATTCAAAATAGGCCAGCACCTAAACATTCCCACGATGGATAGGAACAAAAGGAAACCTACATAAATCCTTAATTAGGACCCAAATAGATCCCAACATACTTCAACACTCTTCCACAAGCTTCACATATAGTGTTAAACACAAGGTCAACCAACACCCATGCAAAACACCATAGACATTAAGCACATGCTTCTTAAATCAACCTAAAAGTTTCAGACAACATAATTCTCTTGAAATCAATCTAGAACAATCCACAAACGACTTAAGATTTATCAAACACTTCATTCAAACTCGCATCAACAAATACTTTTGTATACACCTAAAAACGGTCATCGCATTCAGTTAATTAAATACAACCTATTTGATTAATGCTTCAACTACATATAAATAAGGTCTTACTTTATTTATATTGTTCACTTTCCTTTTAATTTTTCTAATTCACTTTCTTCTAAATAATTAAATAAATAAAATACCCTAAATGTGTTTATTTAATTAACCTTCCTTAATCCTGATTAAAAATTAAAGCACATTTCTACAACTTTTTTGTGTGCCGCCTCATAAAGGTCACATGCAAAAAAATAAGCCTAATTATTAATTAGAATTATCCTCACACACTTCCACCAATGAGAAAAGGAACATGACTTTATTCCCCCACACTTCCAACAAATTTGGAGCACATGGGTCTTTGTTTCACACACTTGGGAATCCCATACATTTGACATGTTTCCAATTGGTCAAGGGATTCTCTCCACACACACATGGCATGTTGTCCTTGGTCAAGGGGACAACATCTTGATTCCCTTCATCTCAACCGTCTATCATTTCTCCTTCAAATCTAGACCGTTGATGGGTGCCACCTCACAAAATGCTTGAGAAACCCTATAAATACACCCTCTTGCCTTAGCATTTATCATCCACCTTTTGAGTAATGTTATAATGCTATTTTGAGATACAAATTGGAAGTGTTATAATGCCATTTTTCATCCACACTTTGAGTATTGTTACCATGCAGGTTTTTCGTAGGAGCTTGGAGCTTTCATGGATTCTTATACTTAGTTTTCATATCATGTGTTACTTTGCATTCTCATTTTAGATTAATTAATTGCTTCATAGTTACATTTTATCATCCTCATTGCATCGTAGTTACATTTTAGGTTAGTTTGTTTTATGTTTGCATTTGAGCATATGCATAATCATGGATAGTTCATTTTAGTTTCATATCATCTCACTCATATCTACTTGTTGATTCATCATCAACATCATCCTTCGTTTATCATTGCATCCATTATCCTTTCCGTCATTTTGTTTCATTTAGAAGCATACCACTAATCATTCCAGCACACATTCGCACATAGAAATCATCTTAGCTTGCATATTAAGCATCAAATCTCATTTTCTAGGTAGTCGTTTTAACAACCTTTGTACTCATATAAATCTGAGGGCCAAACAGTTTAATAAATCCCTAGAAATAGAGGACAATAATACGTATTTGAAATGTTTGATTGTATTATGAATAGAGTAGTTTTACTTGCTTTAAACTTTGAATGTAAACTGTTTCATTAAGGTTTGTGTTGAAACTAGAATCCTCCACACATTCGACACACGCACAAAATGGCACACATGGTGGGGCTTTTGCCTCAATTATTGTTAGTTTTTTTGATGATTTCATGATTGTAGGTTCAAGGTTTCTGACTTGGGAACACTTTGCACTGGTTTGGAGGCAATTCTGAGCTGTTTTGAGGCATTTCTGGGCTATTTTTAGAGTTTTGGTGCCTCTTCTATCTATTTTGGTGCCTCTTGCAAGTAGTTCAGAGACCATTTTCAACTGTTTTGAGACCATTCTGACTTGTTTTGAGAGTTTTTGCACCTCTTGTACCTATTTTGGCACCTCTTGCAAGTTGTCTTGAGACTGTTTTCACTTGTTCTGGGACCATTCTGGGCCACTTTTAGAGTTTTGGCGCCTCTTGCAAGTTGTTCTAGGACCACTTTCACTTGTTTTGGGACCATTCTTGGTTGTTTCTAGAGTTTTGGGGCCTCTTGTCTTTGTTTTGGAACCTCTTGCACCAAAATGGAACCCACCATTGCATAGCTTATGAAATTCTACCCCATTTAAAAAAAAAGGCTCCGAAAAAGACCTTTATATGACCAAGATACAACCATTTTCAAGAAACTTAAAAAAAATCAAGTCTATCTCTGTTTTGGCACCTCTTGTCTCTATTTTGGTGCCTCTTGCCTATGTTTTGACACATCTTGCACCAAAATGGAACCCACCATTGCATAGCTTATGAAATTCTACCCCATTTAAAAGCAAAGCTCTAAAAAAAACCTCCGTATGACCAAGATACAACCATTTTCAAGAAACTTTCAAAAAATCAAGTCCATCTCTGTTTTGGCACCTCTTGTCTCTGTTTTGGTGCCTCTTGCCTTTGTTGTGGCACCTCTTGCACCAAAATAGAACCCACTATTACATTGCTTATGAAATTCTACCCTATTAAGAAAAAAAGCTCCGAAAAAGACCTCCGTATGACCAAGATACAACTATTTTTAAGAAACTTTCAAAAAATCAAGTCTATCTCTGTTTTGGCACCTCTTGTCTTTGTTTTGGAGCCTCTTACAGTTTTTCACCAAATCAGAAACTCACATTCTATGTTGTGCATTTGTAGGCTTTCCTAGAATTCGCTGTCAAAGATTCAAAACATAAACTACTAACACATTGTAGGGGATGGATGTTATTCACTTGTTTCATTTTGGTTAAGATAGGAACGTAGCTTAATTAAAAGGTTAACGGATATCATGTTTCCTTTTGGTTAAGTTAGGAACATAGCTTAATTAATGGGTTAATGAACACCATGTCTTTTGTATGTGGTGGATGGTAGGCATATGCTCTCCCCTTAACTGGGTGATCCAAAAAGCTAAACCCATTATTGTTTATGTGCGAGTGTAAGTGGAGTATATGGCATGAGTTCTTTCTTTATTCATGCAAAATAAAGATCAATCGAACTATGGGTATACTTGCTTGCTTTTGTTTATCCTAGAGGGCCTGCCTTGTGGGAAAGAGTAATCACCCAAGGGAACGACCTAACCGGTAACACGCTAAAGCCAAACGACTTTCAACTGAGATATAAAGGTGGATACTTGAGGAAAGTTCAAGTATCATGAGGATAATTTCGACGAGATGGATCAAAAGGGACTCTTGCCATATGGATTATCCCCCATGAACGAAATGCCCTCATTAAAACACTTGTTGTAGATTTTCCAAAATCCTTTATCTATTCTTTGGTGTAGCAATGGTCGTTGCCAAGGCATCCATATTCTCACAGTTTTTAGTAGAGGTGATCAGTTCTCCATGGGAGTTTCATGGGGACTGGAAGATTGGTTGGCCTGAGAAGAGAGTGCATTGTAAGGGGGAGCCCGTGCAGCCAAACTTTTGAATTCATTCGCTAAAAATAGTGTGGTTGGGGTAAAACCCGCGTGGAATCTAAAAGAATATAGTCTTACATAGCCTTAGGAGTGTATATTCTGCTTGATGTGTCTTCAAAAATGAAACTGAAACAAAACACCATAAAAAATGTTACATTTTGAAAGTGAAAACCTTGATTCAAAACTACATTCATTGAGGTAGACAAGTCAGTAACTTAGGTCCATCCATCTTCAAAAAATCTTTCCTTTTAGTAGTGTTCAATCTTTCCTTAGGCAAAATAGAGTCAGAATATGTGGTTTACACAATGATTTCATGAAAGGTCAAGATTAGAAAACCAAAGATCAAACCTCTTAGTCCAAAACAACATAAAAAATGTTTGTCTATGCTCTACGACTTTAGAGAAAGGTTAACCTTCAATTTTTACAAGAGAGCTTGCAAAAACAATTTAGAGTTATACATGATGCACTATTGTCAAAATCCAAGACTTTTCCAACATTTTGAGTACCTTAATTACACCTCTTGAATCAAAACTCCGAGTCCAAGATCGTTCCTTAGATACCTTAGAAGTCTAAACGTGTCGAAACATACCTATACAAGTGGAACTTTTCAAACTAAGCCTAGATCTAAACATTTCAAGGTGCCTAAATCATCAATATCCATCACATCTTTGCTAGTACAACCTAGTTTCATCTTTGCGATTTGTCATCCTTTAATCACGAAACTATGTCATGCAATTAGATCAAACTTAGTCTAATCAATATAATTTGTCATTCTATTTGACTTAGTTGTAATCCTTGGCACTATTTCAAACTTAGATCACAACTTAGTCTAAATCATAACACTTGTATGCCCATCCAAACGAGATCACAAAAGAGAAGACTCAAGGACAAGGAACTTGGAACACCCAACTTTGAAATGGAAAGCATAGGAAGTCCGAGTAGTGAAACTTTCAATATCGAAACTCCCAACATTGAACCTCAAAATAGTGAAATCCAAACCATCATGGCTGAAATAGATGAGGATCAATTGAATGCTTTAGCTCATCAAATGAAAAATCTTCGACAAAAAATTTGTGATATGCAAGGGGAAACAACCATAGAAAGACATTTGCTGCCACACATCTATTCCTATCCATCTGAAAAAAATATGGACATGACACCTTCTCCACCAACAACTACATCATCCAAGTTCAATGTCTTTGACTTTTTTAAAAAGTTAAATGAGAAGCCCAAATCTCAGTCCTCAAACACAAATGATATTGAACAATCATACCATGTCATGCATCTATCTTCATCTCCCATACGCCAAAATAAATCTTAGGATTCTTTCACCCAAGTCAACAATTCCATACAACTACCTTCTTCTATCATATCTTCTACATCCAATGATTCATGTCAATCTCTCAGTCTAAAGCATGCTATCATAGACTCCTCTACACCTTGAGATCAAAGCATTCTTTCCATTCCATCTAATGATACCAAAACTCCACAAGTTCTTCCAATCTTTAACCAAGACCGAATCTCTCAAGAATTCTATGATGATCCCCTCCTCTCACTTTTCATCCATGATGAATCCCTTCCATCTCAAGAGAAAAGTATCTTTCCAAGTCCTTCCACCCCATCTAATGAATCCATATCATCCCAGGAGCATAATAATTCTTCCAGTTTATCTAATGATGTCCTATCACCCAATGATCAAGATATACTTCCTACAAAATCTCATGATTCCCTTCCTCATCAAGATCAAGATATGCTTCCATTCAAGGATATCCCTTCATTTCATGAGGATGTTCATCCTTCTCAAGATCAAGATATGCCTTCCATACCACTTCATGATGATTCCACACCTAATAAAGAGAAAGCTACTCCATCTTCTACACCTCGTGATTCTCTTCCAAGTGAAGATCAAAGTACCCCATCATCCTCATGTCAAGATCCTATCACACCTACGCAAGCTATCCATGAACCCCACACCTGCAAATTGGGATCCTCCACCTTCATCCACTCCAGTTTACTTCCAACACCTATCCTTTCATCCATATCATATCCTCCCCAAAATGGACTTGCATCTTGTTTCACAAAAAACACATATCCCATTGGTAAACGAATGTGTCAAAATATGAACTACAAAGGCAAAGGATTAGGCCTTCATGAACAAGGTATCCTAGAACCCCTTTTTACTCAAGAAAATCCATATTATCACGACCTTGGTTATACACCTAAGTGTCCTATTCCATCAAATCTACCATCTATCCTAGGTCCTCATCCTGGTTCATCAAACCTTCCATCTATCCGAGGTCCTCATCCTATTCATCAAGAACAACAAAGGCACACATCCTTGATACCCTTTCAAAATTCTACCTACACTCACCTATCCATAATACCTCCATACCATTCATCTCCATCCATCCCACCCATTTCTCTTGGAAGCAACTTGGGTGCCAAATGTCCAAAGCTTCCATATCAAAATACACATGTATCAAAGGATCAACATGTCTCCTCGAAGAGGCATGCCAAAGCAAAAGAAAATTTGATCCAAAATTAAAAGAAAAATAAAAAAGGCCACAAAGGCCCATCAAGGAAAAAAAAATAAAAAATTCCAAGACCACAAAGGTCCATAAATCAAAGAGAAAAATATCAAAGGCCACAAAGGCCCACAAAGCAAATATCAAATTCAAAAATCATGTGGATTCCTAAAAGTCTCATAGAAGTAATGAAATCTAAATTGGCATCAAAATTTGCTAATCCAAAAGATTTCTCCAATTTTCCATCTAAAAACCTATCACCTTCCAAATCCATTTTTCCTTCATCACTTCACCACCCTTCAAGGTGTGTGCCAATGTTGATCTTGCCATCCTTTCCATCTATCCATCAACACCTTTCAACTTCCTATCCATTACTCCATCATACCCTAAATCTGCCAACATTTATGAGTTTAATCCCCTTTTCCATGGTTTATTAGAGGGATATTTGGTTGTGAAACTTGATGCTTAAGTCTTTCCATTTTCATATCATGCATATATTATCTTCCACATTTTCACCTTTGATCTTGACAAAGTTAAGGATCTCCTTGAACATCATATATCTTATCTTATTCACTATGCCCATATCTTTCATATCATATCCTTCGCCTTATCCATATTCCATCATTCTTTCTAAATACATCTTTTCTTCCCATCCTTGGTCTTGATGAGGAATAGGGGCAAAATACTTGGGCATTATGTCTGTATCCTATCTAGTTGATCTTGATCATCCCATTCATTATCTTTATCCTCGCTTTCTTCCATTTCATATCTCCTTGCTTATCAAAATCCATGTCATCATGTCCCTTTGCAACCTTGAATCTTATCATGCAAATCGTATTTGAGCTTAGCTGTAAAACATTATCCAACCATCATATCTTTTGTCAATCAACCATCAACAATCATCAATCTTATCATACTTAGACGAAATCAATGATCCTAAGTACTTATCACCATCATGCCTTATGAAATCAATCATTCCTGGCATCCTAATCGATCAACCATTATCATGTTTTGACAAAAGATATGTTGATTGTGTGACATGTTTTGTAGTGAATCTTTCATTTTGATCTATCATTTATCCATGGTTGCATTATCTCTATTGTGGGGCATCTTGTTCCTTCAATCGGTCCTATCATATCACTCTCCATCTATCTTGGGCTATATGACTTTCTCTGCATCATTCATCCATCATGCTTCCATCTCTGCATTTGTCACGCTTCCATGTTCGCATCATAGCTTGATCCAGTGTTTGTATCCCCTGGCATTACTTGGCCGATTCTAAAAATCAGTTTGTGTTAGGGTGCTGTCACAATAGTGGTTTACAATTCCTGAGAGGAACAAATTTTAGCTGAAATCACATATTTTTAGAAAATATAATGATTTAAGCCTTAAAAAGTTCCATTTTAAGGATTCCAATTGAAGAGGGTTTGATCAAACCCCCTTGGATAGAACCTCGCTAGTTTTAAACCATACCTATAAATCGTCTCCTTTACACCTATCAAAATCTTTGATAAAAATCACTTTTGATTTAGCTTTTGGGGATCATGAATTCATTTAAAATTTATTTCAAATGATTATGGTATTCCTCAGACAAGCTATCCAATGAATATAATTTTAATATGTTTTGGTTTTGTTATGTATTTGTTTTAAATTTTATTAAACATAGGTTTTTCATCGAAAATGAATTTATTTGTTCTTCACATGTGGAAAAATAGAAGATTATAAAAAAATTGGAAAATATGAGTGCACCAGATATTGAAGTCCTTGATCCAACAAAAATAAAATAAAATTTTGACATATACAAAAGGATTCTGCGTTATACGGTCCACTTATTAATTAAGTTTGACTTTAAAACTTGATTAGGAAAAATATTCAATAAAAACTATCTAACCAAGTGGAAGCACTAGATATTAGAGTTACAAATCTAAATTTGAAAGAATTAGAATTTTATCCTTCATGGAAAAAAATTTATGTGTTATACAGTGTGCGTCACTTTTTTAAAATGTTGTTTTCTGAAAAAAATCAATTTTTCGTGGGAGATGGAAAAAGAAGTGCAATTTGACTCCAAAAATTTTGAAAAAAATATTTTTAGAATCTACAAACAAAATTTTATGAGACTCTAGTTTGCACCATCTCCAAATTCCGCACGGTTTAGCCGCTATAGGTGCCCGAATGTGAAGATTTAGTTAAAAATAATAATTTCAGTGTCCAGTTTGGCCAAAAATTGTAAACCACTATTATGGGATCACCTGTTATTGTATCACATTGTGGGCATGTCCTGCATTGGATTGGATTCTTATACATTCTCAAGGTTGGAAAATCGAAAATCCCAAAAACATTAAAAAAAATAAAAAATCCCAAAAACATATCAAAAATTCAAAAACATTCAAAACATATCAAAAATCCAAAAACATTCAAAACATATTGAAAATCCCAAAAACATTCAAAACATGTCAAAATCCAAAAACAGGTCAAAAAGTCAAAAAGTCAAAAACATAGTCGTCATTCAAACTACGTTGTCTCTGAGATTTGAATGTAGGCAAGGGTGATCTTTGATTATCCCCTGAGACATTTTAGGTCAGTCTTCTAGGTGTTCACTATGTTCATATTTTCGTCTTGTAAATCTTGGTGGTGTTGTTAGTCGAACTACATGGTCTCTACATGTATAACATAGGAAAGGCTAATCTATTGACTAGCCCCCGAGGCCCCTGTGAGAGGTCTTTAGTTAGGTCTTGGTTGTAATGGTCGTGTCTCACCCTGGACTGGGGGAAAAATCCGACACTCACTAGGGGAAAATAACCTTTGAGCTTGAACCAACAGGCAAACAGTTGTTGGACCAAAGTTATAAACACAAACTTCAAATGGACGATGATCTTTTTGAATCAAGGGTTCATCACGTTAAACACGGAAGTTCAAATTGTTCTACTTTGATTTTTGATATCATATCTCTTGAGTCCTCGATGATGTATCAAACTAGAGGAGCAAGGAAGGAGTATGATTTTTCTTTGTCTGCTGTTTGTGAGTTTATCTTTATTACTATGCAAGTTTTCGTGAGACTTGCACTACAAAGTATCACTGATGACATTCCAAATTTTCACAGTAAAAAGGATTAACTCTTGTTTGTTTACGCAAGTGATGCTTAGGTCATCTTGGTCTAAAATATGCCATCGATGCTTGTACTCACTTTCAACATTTTAAAGGCACAATGATGATAAAGAGCACGACAAATTGGTTAATATAAATGACAACTTTTGAATACAAGATTTGCATAGTTAAGTTAGGCTGCATTCATGTTAGTATTGCATGTGTATTTATGGGGTTTTTCAATGCTGAAACAATTTCACAATGGCGTAATCTCTATTATTAATGGATTGAGTACACTAGACATTAACCAAAAACACATCATTCTCATGTAGTTGCACATTAGTTACATCATCATTTGCATATCTTAGAAAACATTCTCACATCAGTTACATTCATACATTCCATCATGATATTTGCCTCAGAAAATACAAAAGAAAATAATAAAGGGCATACATTGCATATCATTTCCAACATCAAAATCATCTCATCTACTACGCTTAAATAAGTGAGTCTCTTCAGATTTCCAAGAAAGTTGGGAAATATGTCAGAGTTATGAAGCTTAAAAGATCAATCTACTATATTCTTCCCACAACTTTTGGAAGTTGGACATACTCACTTATTCAAGCTTAAGGCCTTGAACATTTGAAGTCATGCACATTCAATCATTTGCATTACACATCATAAATCACATCACATTGCATAATCATAATAAATCAAATCACATTGCATTACACATCATAATAAATCACATCACATTGCATAATCATAATCATCACACCACATTGCATAATCATGATCACAAATACATTCATCACATTGCCTAATCATTATCATCACATAAAAATTAAATAGAGTCACAACATTGCATATCATAATAGGGAAATCAAATGTGTCATAATCACCACTGCATATCATATATCATCAAAAATGTCATAATGTCCATGTGCACAAGGATATCCAAAAGTAGGATGAGATACATCAAAATCCAAAAAGGCACTGTTTCATGG
Organism: Sequoia sempervirens; assembly: GCA_007258455.2. NCBI lineage: Eukaryota > Viridiplantae > Streptophyta > Pinopsida > Cupressales > Cupressaceae > Sequoia > Sequoia sempervirens. The sequence goes on along the minus strand of VDFB02109268.1, from coordinate 91,074 downwards.
GAACCACATCCTCAATCTCACAATAGGTGTATACACAATGTTCAAGGAACATCACAAAATACTATGTCGAGCTCCCACCAGATGCTGCTGCTCTCATGGAACTAGTACCTCCTCTACCTGACGGACCTGCACCTGGATCTCTCCTATCTCTAGGAAATGGCTGCATGACACCCATGCTCACAGTCTGAGAATGAGATCTACTAGAACAAGATTGTACAAAACTCTCTCGTCACTAAGGAGGAACTAGCTCCTAATATTTACTTCTATAAAACTGCAACTCCTGAGAAATGTACCTAATCTCTCTGAAGAAATCTATTATACCTGCAGATGGTGCCATTTGCTATATCCTCTTAGCAATGGCCTTAGCCTGCTTTGTCCAGTGTCTAAAGGAATCGCTCTCTGAAGTATGATCATCTGTGCTTGCAACTGCTATATCTGCTGCCTATCTGTCCCTCTATTAGTCCTCAAAATATCAATTTGTGCCCAACACTACCCTAACTCATCTTGAAGGGACACAATCTGTGCTTGAGCCTATGCTATCTTGCTCTGAAACGATTGAACCTTTGCTTGCAAAGCTGCTATATGTGCTAATTTCTGATGTGAGGGTATCCCAATCTGAATCTGGGGAAGCACTACCTGAGCTATGGTAACGATCCTCCTACGCCTTGGAACTACAAAATCCAATGGATGACTATCATCTGCACCATCATCACTCTCCCCACCACCCACTGCACCACCATCACTCTCCCCATCATCACCTCTGCAAACACCCTCCCCACCATCATCACCACCCTCGTCATCTCCTCCCTCTCCATCAACTGGCGGTATTGGCTCCTTTGGATGAGTAAATCTAGGAAAGGGAGGCATGTGGAAGAACTCTAAATAATCCTCGGTCATCCCAATGTCTGTAATATACAGAACATAATCCCATAAACTAGGGGTCAAGGTATAATACTCTGTACAAGCTGCCTCATATGATACATAGGGGCCCCATTCTAAAACATCCTATCATCACCGTGCATAATGGGAAACTCCTAGGGGCATCCCATGAACTCGTCCAAACTGTTAACATACTCGTAGATACAGGCATCGCTCAAGAACAACATGTGTCTACCCAATCAGATAGTAGGATAACAACATCTATGGCATCTCTAGTTGATCCTCTAGCCACTACTCACAATCCAAGTACGACCGCCATGTGACAGTCTCCAAATCATCCAGCACATGCCTCTAATAGGCGACCTTGACCAACTTATGCTAGACATGTGGAATACTATAACTGAAAGCATAGGGTCTCCCTGGTGGTCGATGTCTCTCTCCCATGGGCCGAGTGATGACTATATGCTCCCATGCCCAAGTCTGCAGTAATGTGATGCCACATGACAAGCTCGTCACCCCGTAATAGACAACCTCTTGCAAATCTCGATATAAGTGGGCTAACATACATGAGCCCTAGGCATACCTCATACCATCAAATGTCATCCGCGATAGCACATACCCCAACCTGTTGAAAATCCCTTTGACCTACGATTAGGACAAAGGAATCCACTAATAAATCCAGAAAGCACACACGACAAAGGAGCATATCTGCTAATCATCTCTTTCCAAGGGATCCATCACCCCGTAACATGATCATCTCAACATAATCTCCACAATGCAGCTATCCCACCTTGCTCTATCTTATCGTACACTACTATCTCTCCCATCACTAGGATCTACAGAATACGATAGACATCCTCAGGAGTCACAGTCATCTCTCCAGTCAGTAAATGGAACATGTTATGATCACTGTGCCATCTCTCTACCAATGCTGTCAATAAACCTCCATTGATTCTATATTGTGGAATATCTAACAAGGAAGTCAACCCACAATGGGAGATAATCTCTAAGTTGTCTAAGGACAACCGACAGACCATGTTCCAGGTCTTCGGGAACCGCTCTCGAGACTGGAGTACATCTCCATCTCTCTAATCATGAACACAAATCAGTCGATCAATGTCATGTTCAATCAAGATTATTAGTCAATCAATGTCATGTTCAATCAAGATTATCAGTCAATCAATGTCATGTTCAATCAAGACTATTAGTTATTCAAGGTAATGTGCAGTTAATCAAATCAAGTTCAATTAGGACAATCAAATCAATCAAAACAATCAACATCTCAATCAATCAACCCATCGTTCCTTACCTATCATGAGGACAATCTGCTATCAATCCTACCATTGTTCCTCGCCTATCATGAGGACAATCTGCTATCAATCAACCCATCATTCCTTGCCTATCATGAGGACGATATGCTATCAATCCTATTATCATTCCTCGCCTATCATGAGGACGATCTGCTATCACTCTTACCATTGTTCATCACCTATCATGAGGACAATCTGCTATCAATTCTACCATCATTCGTCGCCTATCATGAGGATGACCTACTATCAATCCTACCATCATTCCTCTCCTATCATGAGGACGATCTGCTATCAATCAACCCATCGTTCCTTGCCTATCATGAGGATGATCTGCTATCAATCCTATTATCATTCCTCAACTATCACGAGGTCGATACAACACTGATTCTATCATTTGATTGTCACCTATCATGAGATCAAATCATCACACAAAAGATCAATCAAACACTGCACATACTACAATCTGACTGAAATCAATCCAAAACATGATAGACTGACGACTCCTAGACTTCAAGGACATCTTGCGAACATCAACTCGAGGGCTTTCAGCAATCACACCCTGCAAAATGGGTCAAACGACAAGCTAAAGCACCTCAAATCAATAAGGATGACAAATTTCCAAGGCAACAAGAGGTGCCATTTGGGACCCCAAAGGCGCCAAATTAGAGTTTGCAACTAAAAACAAGGTTTTCAAGGCTTACAAGAGGCGCCACTTGGGACCCCAAAGGCGCCAAAACAAAGTTTAACTTCAAAAACCTCCATTTTCAAGCTTGCAAGATGCGCCACTTGGGACACCAAAGGTGCCAAAACAGTGTTGGAGGCCAAAAAATTGAATTTCAAGCTTGCAAGAAGTGCCATTTGGGACCCCAAAGGCACCAAAACTCTGAAACCACCCAAAAACATGGATTTTCACCCTTGTAAGAGGCACCATTTGGAACCCCAAAGGTGCCAAAACTCTCAAATGACTCAAAAACATCAATTTAACCCTTGCAAGAGGCGCCATGTAGGACCCCAAAGGTGCCAAAACTCTTAAAACACATGAAAACTTGATTTTGAGGCTTCCAAGAGGCGCCATTTGGGACCCCAAAGGTGCCAAAACTCTTAAACATGCTCATAAACACTAAAAAATGACAAAAAAATCACCCGCAAGTGCATAAATGACATCCCATAAGCTACAACATCTATCTATGACATTCAAAATGCTTCTAAAAGGCAAGAAAATGACTAACAAAGAGGTTTCTCGTAAAGTGTACCGTAGGTGCAGAGGCAGCAGGCTGATTAGGTTGGCGAAGACGCTCGAAACGATGCTTGTGGTATGGGATGACCATCTTCCTCTAAGCTCTCCAATCTTCAACTTCTCCAAACTCAAAATGTGAAAATGAATCCCATTTTACCATTTCCACCTTTTAGGGGTAAAATTTTATTTCCCATTTTTACCAAAAAGGAGGGGTAATTAATCAACACTATTCAAAGAAAGAGCTTGCAATGAACTTTCAAGAGATAAATTGTCTCTGCCATCAAAATCTCACTAAATCAACATTGGATCATCATCATAATCATCACAACACCATCACCTCATTCCAAATCACCTCATTCCAACATTTCATTTTAACATCCCCACATTCACCGATTTATCTCTCGAGGGGGCATATATCCGTCAATATTTGAAATTCAAAAGTCTAGGGCATCGAAATCTTGCATCATTTGGGGCATCAAAATCTTTTTTGAGCATCGACATCAAAATTTTCTTTGAAGCAATGTGTAAACACATTACTTCAAAGAGGGGCAAAATGTATACACCTAAAAACAATCATCGCATTCAGTTAATTAAATACAACCTATTTGATTAATGCTTCAACTACATATAAATAAGGCCTTACTTTATTTATATTGTTCACTTTCCTTTTAATTCTTCTAAATAATTAAATAAATAAAATACCCTAAACGTGTTTATTTAATTAACCTTCCTTAATCCTAATTAAGAATTAGAGCACATTTCTACAAATTTTTATGTGCCACCTCATAAAGGTCACATGAAAATAAATAAGCCTAATTATTAATTAGAATTATCCTCACACACACTTTCACCAATGAGAAAAGGCACATGACTTTATTCCCCCACACTTCCAACAAATTTGGAGCACATGGGTCTTTATTTCACACACTTGGAAATCCCATACATTTGGCATGTTTCCAATTGGTCAAGGGATTCTCTCCACACACATGGCATGTTGTCCTTGGTCAAGGGGACAACATCTTGATTCCTTTCATCTCCATTGTCTATCATTTCTCCTTCAAATCTAGACTGTTGATGGGTGCCAACCCACAAAATGCTTGAGAAACCCTATAAATACACCCTCTTTCCTTAGAATTTATCATCCACCTTTTGAGTAATGTTATAATGCTATTTTGAGATACAAATTGGAATAGTGTTATAATGCTATTTTTCATCCACACTTTGAGTATTGTGACCATGCAGGTTTTTCGTAGGAGCTTGGAGCTTTCATGGAGTCTTATACTTAGTTTTCATATCATGTGTTACTTTGCATTCTCATTTTAGATTAATTAATTGCTTCATAGTTACATTTTATCATCCTCATTACATCATAGTTACATTTTAGGTTAGTTTGTTTTATGTTTGCATTTGAGCATATGCATAATCATGGATAGTTCATTTTAGTATCATATCATCTCACTTATCTCTACTTTTTCATTCATCATCAACACCATCCTTCGTTTATTGTTGCATCCATTATCCTTTCCATCATTTTGTTTCATTTAGAAGCATACCACTAATAATTCTAGCACACATTCGGACATAGAAATCATCTTAGCTTGCATATTAAGCATCAAATCTCATTTTCTAGGTAGTCATTTTAACAACCTTTATGCTCATAGAAATATGAGGGACAAATGGTTTAATAAACCCTAGAAATAGAGGACAATAATACGTATTTGAAAGGTTTGATTGTATTACGAATAGAGTAGTTTACTTGCTTCAAACTTTGAATGTAAACCGTTTCATTAAGGTTTGTGTTGACACTAGAATCCTCTCCACATTCGACACACACAAAAATTCAGCTTAGGACAACTGATAATCCTTAATTTCATACTGATAACTGTACTACACCAAATCAAGTAGAAACTTGAACACAAAAAGATAAAGACATTATAAGCAACTTCTCAAATCTGCACAACCTAAATCCAAATAGTGGAGAAACACAGAGCAAATACATTTCTCCTAGACCACAAAAAACATCATTGAACAACTGGTTCACACATTGGTGAAAATATCTTGCACTGTACAACAATCCAAAAACCCAAATTTGGAATATAGCAACCTCTATAAACCTTGAATAACCTGTAAGATCCACACAGGCAAAGCATCAACATTGAAAGAATGCAGAGCACAATAACGGAGCACACTATGAACATTTGCACAGCACAATTTACTTTGTCTATTAAATTTTCTCAAAAACACTTGGAAACCAAGTACCAATTTAACATCATCTCAACTCATTACTTCATTCCAACTCATCCTCAAACTTTGCAACAAAAGAATAGCTCCATGTACTCACAACACTTCCTCAAGGCGATCTCAACTACACATGCACAACTTGTTTTCCTCTTTTCAACAATTTTCTCAATACCCTCAACATCTTCATCCCATAGTTGACATAAATGACAACACCAACTAGTAGACTTCCTGTTGACATCAATGTCAACACCATCATTCTTGCAACAAAGATTTGGTTTTTTTGTGGGATATAGTATTTCTGAGCTATTGAAAGTTGGTATATTACTCTTGCTTTATTCTATCTACTCGTATGTGAAGCCTCTCTTACATGTAGATTGATGTGGAAGAACTCTTCGTTGTCCTTTCGTACCATTCATGGTGCTTTCTCATATTGGCATAATGTCTAATTATAACAATCCAACAGTGTCTTCCATGGGATTGAAAGATTTAGTTTTCTGATGACATTTTATTCTTGAAGTACTCAATAGATGTCTTTCATTCTATGTTCTTTATTTTCCTGTTTGTGATTCTTTTCTCACAAGCAAAACAATGAGGAATTTTAGGTTATCCTCATGGAAGTGACAACATTGTTATTTTAGCCATTTGGTTCACTTGCCAACATTGGGTCATTGAGAGTAAATTCTCTATTGTACTTCCTCTGCAACAACAATGATTCATAAAGTGTAAGGATGTCAGTTGGTATATTGATCCTAATTTGCTTGGCTTCAGGCACTTCTCACTCATGACACATTTATTTGGCATTCCTGACTTGTATTTTTGAAATTGCCATCTTGGCTGGATGCCATCTTCTCCACCAACTGATACACTTGTCATTGAATTTTTTTGCTAACTTGTTTGATGTCACAAGTGCAGATATTAGCGTCACTCTTGGGAAAATGATTTTTGGCACAAATTGTCTAACAAAGTACATGCAAATGAATTTCATTTGTGTGCATTATCAAAAATCCATGCTCCTTTGTGTGATTATTTGTACATTATGTTACAATATTGTTGGTCTTGAAGCCTTCTTTTTAAAAGGGTTGGGCTTTTATATTTTCTCATATATTGTTTTAAAGTTAAAATGGATTCATAGCTCAAAATCCTCATTCCTTGTTGACATTGGGAGGTTCAAGATAACCTCCCTTTTACAAAGGAAAAGCTTTGTCACACATTTGTTTTCCAATGTCCTCAAGTTGAAGATGCTCTCAAACGGGTTAGTTGCGATTAGTTTTTGAAACATCCTTTAGCTCTTCCGCATGAGGTGGCCTCTATCTTTGCCATCTTGGCTGGATGCCATCTTCTCTACCAGCCGATACACTTGCCATTGAAGTTTTTTGCTAACTTGTTTGATGTCACATGTGTAGGTATTAGTGTCACTATTGGGAAAATGATTTTTGGCACAAATTGTCTAACAAAGTACATGCAAATGAATTCCATTTGTGTGCATTATTAGAAATCCATGCTCCTTTGTGCAATCCTTTGTACATTATGTTACAATTCTGTTGGTCTTGAAGCCTTCTTTTTAAAGGGGTTGGTATTTTCTATTTGCTCATATATTGTTTTAAAGTTAAAATGGATTCACAGTTCAAAATCCTCATCCCTTGTTGACATTGGGAGGTTTGGGATAACCTCCCTTTTACAAGGGAAAAGCTTTGTCACACATTTGTTTTTCAGTGTCCTCCCATGTGAGGAAAAAGACCCCCCCATAAGAGAGAAGTAGAAGAGAGAGAGAGACAAGGCAACCCCCCCAATGTTGAGTCTCCTGCAATGATGGTAGAAGCTCAACATTGAATGCTGAAGATGATCCAATGTTGTTGATCAACGTTCCTCCCCTTAGGAAGAAACAAAACCATGGATGTACGAAGGATGTTGGAAGGATGGATGATGAATGATAATGTCTTTGAAGCATGCTCAAGTGCCTCCATGTCGATGCCAAAAGTTGACACACTCCAAATAGGCATTCTAGGCCATACTATTGAAGATGACAATGTAGAATCTAGTAGAGATGAATGTAGAACATGATCCAAAGACAAAGATATCCCCTTTGAAGACAAAGAAGCCTCCTCCAAATGCTGTTCAAAAGGATCCACAATCACGTCAAACTACAAAGAATGATCATGTAGAGATTGAGCAGGAGGGTCAAAGTGTTCCCTCACAACAACTTAAGGGGCATCTTCATCAAAGAGAAGATGAATGCTATCGATGATGTCTCCCAAATCTGCAAGATGAGACTCCACAAACAAGTTTGAAATACTTGTCAAGAATCCATCCAAAGTAGCCAAATCTAAAAGACTATGAGGATCTTGCTACACTGAATCACAAGGAACCAAAACTATGGCATCACAAGCATCATCAACTACAACAGTAGATGGAGGAGATGACATGCATGACTCAAGAACTAGATTTGATGTGAGAACTCCCAAGTTCAAGAAGCCAAATGTCTCCTCTGAATCATGGTTCATGCTAGAAGTGTGATCATCAATCGAAGGAACAATGTCACCATCAAAAGCAAAATATGTAAAGGTATACAACCGAGATGAATGATCAACCACCCCAGTAGCAATGATCTCTTTGCTTTCCAAGTATCGAATGATGACTAAATTAGGTGTGAATTCCATAGTCCCATCTCCACCATGTGTAATTTGATATATGGAAAGAAGATTGTTCATCAAATGAGGAACACACAAAACATCCTAGAAAGTGTTGTCCCCAAAACTAATAGATCCCTTCCCAATTACACTCATGTATGTATTGTTTCCCATCATGATAAGAGACCTGCTACACGAGTTGAAGAAAATAGATTGTAGAAGATGCCATGTATGATGAGGATGCTCTTGAATCTAGAATATCTCTCCCTAATAATCATATTTTGAAGAAAAAGAGCATGTATGTCAGATCTCAGAAGCCAATTAACATGACCCTTTGTGTTGGGGAGGAGGGTGTGGACATTCTAGAAGGAAAATCTGATGCTGGACTATTTTTTGAAGATTCTTTAACTCATCAATATCTTCTTATAATGTATTTCTTCATGTCCCATCATGCCCAATGCCATTAAGCCTCTCAACTAACCCGTCTTTCTCTTTAGAGGTAGATCTTTTGTATGTTCTTCCTATGGAATTAGGTGTGGATTGTGTGCCAGAAGTAGGCACAAACAGAATGACCGGGTCCTGGCTTACTAAAAGCCTTGATGTTGGTATCTGATTTTATCAATTTTGAATCCTTCAATTGTGTTTCTGGTGATGGGTCCTGAGTTGTCAAAATTACATGGATTGAGGCTAGACATTTATTCAATGTCTTAGATTTCATGTTTTTTCCTAATAAGTTTAATAAAATGCTTAGTCCCATAGCCACACCGTTAACCTTCAATTAAATGTAAACAACTGGAAGCCTCGCCTTCCGGCTCTTCATAAACTACTACTTCTTCTTCACTTATTCTTTTAGCTTCATCATCTTGTGGTTCACCATCAAGCCCATGAACTATCCTATACAATCTTTCTACTCTTAGCAATTTGTTCATTTCATATTTCCATTTAGGATAGTTGTAAGGTGTTAGAAGTGGAATTGTAGACTGCTCCATGATGAAACAAGAAGGAAAGGACACAAATCAAGAGGAATGCAACCACAACCACAAGAAGAATCACCCTCAAATTCACTTAATCAAAGAACCCCCTAGCAATATTTGATTTGTGGCACTTTATACTTAGTGCATTTACAATTGCCACTTGCCAAAAACAACAAAGTTGTCTTGATCTTGATGCATACAAATTGCCAAAATAGGCCTCAAGCTCAGTGAAAAATTTACAGTAGATGAGATCAATTTGATTACACCACTGGAAAGTACACAAAAAAAATACACTTTCAAAAAAAATTTCACCAAAAAATGTCATCGTAGGAGCAAGATATGAGCTCTTGAAGTTCCCAAAAAGAGGACAAAGCAACAACACCTTTGAGAATCTGAAATTTCTAGAAAAACTAGGCATCAAAACCAAAAAGTGATTGCACCACTACGAAGAGCACGAAAAATTAGCCCAAATAAAAAAAGTTTCACTGAAAAAGGAGCTCGTATGATTGAGATATTGGCCTTGAAAGTTTGACTGAAAAATCAAAAAGCCCAATGGTGAGGGGGGCAATTTTTTTTAAGGTGCTGATGTCATTGCTAACAAGATGATGATGTCAGCATTACCTATGATTAAACATAATGACTAGATGGGTGTTAAAAAAGAATATTCCCCTGGTCCGTTGGAATATTCCTTTCGCTAGAATTTGGGAGATGCTATAAGAATATTCTTTTTCCTGTTGGGGAATACACTGCAGAATATACTTTTGCCGCTGGTTAAGGAAATGCCTGCCATATTTTTGTGCTGCTGCCCGAATTTTTATTAAATGAACTGCTGATTTTTTTATGAGTTGGATTTGAAATATTGAGAATTCTGCCGATAAATGTTGACCACAAATTTTAATTGACATCAATCAATCCAAATGGGGGCCCCGTAGTTGAAAATACTTGCGGTCGAATGGAAAGGAGCCACATGGCAGATGGTGAGTGGCTCAATACCTAGTATCTATCAGGTACTATAAAGTACCCTATACTTTGCGTACTTTGACCCCTCTTTTGATTATTTTTTATTTTTATTTAAAAACAACTTTGCAATATAATTTGTATCAGTACAAATTTAATTTTTTCTAAAAAAATTTCCAAAATTTTCAACGAATTTTTTTATTTCTTATGTTTTTAAAAAAATCGTATCATCGGGTCATGATGGTGACCTGGGGGCTGTATGACTCCCTAACAAATGTTTTTTTGCCTCATCGGACAACTGCTCTGATTTGGATGATTTGGTAGTTGATCTTAGGGTTTTTGGGCCTTCTAGATGCGATGGTAGGGTTGGATTTGACACAAAATGCTCCAAAATGCAGCCACCTTTTGGATTTGGCAACCACTCTTCAGCTTCAAACCCTCATAGATTGGCCTTGTATGTCTTATTTGGATGAAACAAAAGGAAAAATTGACTTTTTCAAACACTCCAGACGTAATGGTGAGCTTAGATTTGCACCAGAAAGCTCCGATTTGAATCTGTAATAAAGAACAAAAAATGGAACCCCCCCAAATCTGGTATTTCTATCATGTTTTTCTGATTCTTCAGATCATCATACAATGCAAGAGAAGAGCATACTCATCTTTTCAAGATTTACCATCTCTCTTCAGAAAAAAGATTATCCAATGACACCCAACCCGCTTTGATACCATGTTAGAATTGGTTATGGCTGCCAAGATCTTGAGGCCAAATGGAAAACACAAAGAGAGAGAATAGAAAGTGACAAGAATAAAATGTGTTCTTATCAATATGATTCAATGATATGTTGTGATGTACAATGTAGTAGAGACCCTTTGGTTATATAGCCAAGGTGAGATACAAGATGTTATAGGATTATGCCAAGTGTCTTAATCATATGACATGAGATAACTAATCACACTTACTTAGGTTCACATGTGTTACAAGTCAAAAGATAAGATAACAACTAATGACAATTAACACCTTTTGGAAAGATTCCTAGGACCTAAGTAAACTTAACATGTAAATAAGTCCCCTAGTAATGACTCGTGTGTTAGTGTAATTAAATTAATTATTACACTAGCATAAGTTTACTTAGGTCATACATCATCTAGTCCTAGGTTGCATTTTTAATAAATCATTTAATAATGGGGTAATGTCCCCTTCCTTGTTTGTAGGAATAAGATTCCTTCTAGAAGATGAGTTGTCATTCTAGAACTTATCTCAACATTTAATAATTTTCTAGATAGGGTTCACATGTTGTCACATGTTGTTAGATCAAGACACATGACAACATCGCATGCATCTTAGGTTTTCTCTTTTGCCTATATAATCAAGCATTTTGTTCATTTGTAACATATCAATCTCATCTCATAATGTAGATCAATAGAATCTCCATTGTGCATGCCTAGTTGCAACACTTTCTATGTGGTTGATTATCTTTCCTAGCAAGGGTCCTCCATTGAAGACTTTGCATCCATAATTTCAACATGGTATCAGAGCTTGTCCAGTGAAACATCAACCCTTGATCAAGAAAGTTGGTGTGTGAGATTCTTGCAAGCTTGAAGGTTTCCATTGAAGGCTACTTGTTTCCACCCGGGGACCAAGCTAATTTCTAAAGTAGATTGAGTTAGATCCGAGTTCGCCATTGTCTTCAGAAGGCCTTGAAACCCTAGGGTCGCTTGCCATTCATCAAAATCGGATTCATCAACTTGGGAGCCATCAGAGTCATTTGGGTTTGCAAAATCAACTGGTACGATCCGTACAAATTTACAGTGAAAAATCCACCTCAAAAAATAAATTCAGGAGCAACCTGGTAATTTATTTACTAGTCGGCATATCAAGTGACATTTTATTAATTTTTTGGGGTTCAAATATTTCTTCGGTTGGCATATTAATTTGTAGTTTTTATAAAAAATTAATATCGGCTTTTAAAAAAATTTGAATTGCAAATATTTTGCAATATTCAAAATTTTTCAATTGTCAGCATCCTTTAGTCTATTTCTACAGACTTGTCGGCTCCATCACATTGGATGACATCATCCAGCATCACCATCTGTGTCACCTTGCCGTTGGTGCTCATCCGCGAACCCGCCGACTATCGGCTCCATCGACCCCATCACCATCAGTGTTTGCTTCCTCACCAGCGTTATTTTTTCCTGCCACTGCTGACCATTTTTGTTGCCAATGTTTATTTCTGGCCATTCATCCGACATCGCCCCTAGTGCTCTTGTCGATGCCCTAGCCATGGTCCTATCCGTGATCGAGGACTCCGCTAGCCCCAAGCGGTGCCACCACTTTGTAGTGGTCACGCCGCCGTTTGTCCACTGGTTTGTCGCTCTACCGCTGCCACAGTTGGCAATGATCTTTTTAAACTGCCAATGACCCCTGTGGTCCTATCAGTGACCAAGTGCCAGCCCAGAGGGGCTTAATTTTTGCACCCTATTAGCTTGCAGAGTGCCTAATATAGACATTTTTTTCATTTTATCATAACTTTCACCCACGGTGTCGAAAATCGACAAATGAGATACCGTCAGAAAGTTAATTATGAGAACTTTCCAGTGGTGACATCCATTATGTGAAATTTTTCTCACAAAAAATCTACAGCCAACTGAAGACAAAAACCCTAATATGGACTCAAAGGCTCGTAACTTTGCAACCACTCATCAGATTTCAGTGATTCTAGTGGCATTAGGAAGGTGATTTAGAGCTTTTTTTCATCAATTGAGACCCCTTGATCAGTTTTAGCTCTAGGTACTCTTGCATGTGATTTTTTTAGTTTGGTACATTTGTTCAATAACTTGGATATCCTGAAGCTTGGGAAAAGTTTTTTTGATCCCAATAGTATCACTTCAACTACACATCATCTTGGGAAGTCTTTATTTTCTATTGAGGGTCAATGTCTTTGTATTTTTGGAGAAAGTTCATTATGGGGCTTGCATACACTCCTTCTTTGACTATGTTGCACAAGGGAAACTATAAGCAATGGCAAGATGGGATCACACACCATCTTCAATCACTTGATTTATTGCCACATTTGTATGGTATAGTTCCTCATCTGACTAGAGGTATTCATGAATTTGCTTGGAGTTGCAACAGATACACTGTCTTGGAGATGATTTCTATGCAAGTTGATTATGATGTTTTGAATTCTATTGATCATTGTGACTGTCCTCATATCCTTTGGGCTAATCTTTGGGAGATATATGGAGATTTAGACACTCCACCATTCCCTGATGGTCATGATTTAGAATACCATTCTTCAGATCAAGTACCCATGATGATATTGTTGTGCAAGAGGTTGATTGCCTTGAATCTTCCGAAGAGGTTGACAAGGTTCCCTCAGATGCTTCTTCTCCATTAGAGACAATTGGTATCCCTTCACATTCAATGATTCATTGTTTAGATTCATTGATTGAGGTTTCCATTATCATCATTCATCAGGATACTTTCAATTTTCTAGACTTGACATCACAGGATGGCTTCATTTTAGGTATCACTGACTTGGCTACTTCTACAGGTTTGGAGGACATTCTTGAGGGGATATCACTCCTCTATTCAGATTACACTTTGGAGAGATCTCTTGAGTCTCCTCATCCTTTTGTCTCAACCTTGATTGAAGATCTTGAGACTATCTTGGAGACACTTGGTTTCTCTTCAATGATATCATCTTTGAGACTTCTTCCCTATCATTCCATTTAGGATTTGAGGTTTCTTCAACATCTACCATTGGATTGGCTTCAAAATTCTTTCAGTATTTTTGAGGACACTTCATTCAGGGGGGCTATCAAGTCTCCATCACATTCATCATATCCATCACACTGCCTTTGGATATTGTTCAAGATCAGTTTCTACATCGTCTTAATTTGTCAGCCTCTTCATTGATTGTGGCATCTTCATCTTCAGACAAGGAGACACATGAGTAGAGTTCAGAGACATCATCATCCATATTCATCCTTTAATTCCTATCTGGAATGGGAAGCATCACTGCACTTGCACTTGGTTCTGTTTCTTCCGAAAGGGAGACAAGTTGTTTGTCGACATTGGATCATGTTCTATCTTCAGACACTTACCATTTCTGTAGGTGATCACATCTTCTGGGGGGATATATTGTCTCTCTCTTTATCCCTATGGGGGGGCTATTGTATTGTATCCATGTCACAGATGGTGTACTTGGGGGGTATTTGGGAGTCCTCCATCCTTCCCATCCTATCTCACATTTTTGCTTTTTCATCTCATTTTTGGAGAGGGGTTTTGTTCCCATTGGGTTTTCCCCTTTTTTCTAGTTGTGCGAGATTTTCTACATCTTCATGTAAATGGGTACCTAACATGGCCTCGTAGTCGGGACCCATCATCATTATCATCTTTGTATAATCTTTGCATTTTCCTCCCTAAGTTGAACTTATGGGGGGGTGTTAGTGTAATTAAATTAATTATTACACTAGCATAAGTTAACTTAGGTCATACATCATCTAGTCCTAGGTTGCATTTTTAATAAATCATTTAATAATGGGGTAATGTCACCTTCCTAGTTTATAGGGATAAGATTCCTTCTAGAAGATGAGTTGTCCTTCTAGAACTTATCTCAACATTTAATAATTTTTTAGATAGGGTTCAAATGTTGTCACATGTTGTTAGATCAAGACACATGGCAACATCTCATGCATCTTAGGTTTTCTCTTTTTCCTATATAATCAGGCATTTTGTTCATTTGTAACATATCAATCTCATCTCATAATGCAAATCAATTGAATCTCCATTGTGCATGCCTAGTTTCAACACTTTCCATGTGGTTGATTATCTTTCCTGGCAAGGGTCCTCCATTGAAGACTTTGGAGCTTCAAGGACTGTGCATCCATAATCTCAACAGAGTGAACTAGGTACAAGACTTTATTTACACCAACATGGGCACATCTACTCAACAAGGTGTCTATTATAGTTTGATTTCATTAAATTATATCTTTGTTTGACATATTTTTCCAAATCTTTAGTGTTTTTATTATTATTTATGTTTTTTTATTTTTATCCTTTAAATCATTCACATTGGCATGAATTTCATGCACACACACACTATATATTTAAATATATACATTGCAAGTCTATGATGTGTGCAGTTTGCAAGCCAAATGAGAGAAAGATATACATAGTTTGATGTTTATAAAAAGAGAAAATACATGCTATTGTGTTCAGTTGGCAAGACAAATGAGAGAAATATATACACATCTTGATGATTTAAAAATATATATGATGTTGTGTTCACTTTAGTTGGTAAGCAAAATGACATAAATATATACATAGTTTCAAGAATATAAACAATGATTTTAAATGAAACTTGTAAAAGATATAACACAAAATTTATAACAATTGTTAAAATCATAATCTCACATTTGTAACAGTTGTTAAAAATATCTATAAAGGGTTCTATGTATATGGTCATATATAATATTGACATAGAATATATATTAATGTCATCTTTGGTTAACAATCTAATAGTATTTTGAATTATGAAAACTTGAATTTAGTATATCATTGTTAATTTATGGAGTCATTTTTAAATAACATTGATAAGACATTGAAATAAGGGTGTACCATCCTAAAGATGCATGGATATCTGAGGAATGTGCAAAGGAGGCTTGTCGATGCTCTATAGTATGCAAGTACTTATAATAAATTGAGTTAATACAGGTAGATGTGAAAGGAAGTGTGAGATAATGTGCATTTGACAACCCATAAAATTGATATGAGCTTCTCATTATGGAAAATTAAGAACCAATAACTATGCATATAGATGTGTGAATATAATATGTATTGAGTTTTGCACCCTATGCAAGTGGGGGTAATTATAAACATAAAAGATTTTTAAAAATTGTAAAAATGGGTATGTAAGAGTAATATGACTTATATTATAAATGCAATTGTATGTGTAGTTAATTGCATTCATTGGTCAACTACACATTCACAAGTGAACATGTATTGGTGTATTTGGAAAATGTTATTAGACTTTTAAAAGTTTATTAGTGGTTAAAATGCAAAATATTATTTAGGGGGTAAGGTGACAAGTAGTGAACGGTTATTGGAACATGGGTGCTAACTAGGCCCCTTCGCTTAACCTAATGTTTTTTTCATGGAATTAATTTATGAAATACAAATTATTACAACAAGAAATAATGTGAATTGACAATTGAAAATGAAAAAAAAAATGATTGTTTCAACTTAGAATTGTTTTTTTTCTTTTTTAAAATTCAACTTGCAATTGAAAATTTAAAAAATAAAAAATTTCAAATAAAAATTAAAAATGAAGAATGGACATGTACTTGAACATATTGGTATTTGAAGTTATCATTGTCTTGATATCTCAAACAAATCTCTTTTCCATAGAGTAGTGTCTATCTAGACATCAAATGCACATTTGATTGTATTAATTAATTAATTAATTAAAAATCAGAATACAATGTGCTTTTTATGTTTATTTAATTAATTAAAATGGTTAAATGTACATCCTAATATCTAGATGGATGTCACCCTTCCATAAAATGGTAAGAAATGTAATATTAAAATGAAAAGATTATACATTGTAATTTAAAATGTATTTAATTGTTAGTAAGAGAAGATGTACATATGACATTTAATATAAATTTTTGACATATATAAATATAAAATAGATATATGTCATTTCACACCTATACACATTAAAATAGAACAACATATATATTATTTTGATATTTAAAAAAAATTGATGTATCTTAAAACTTATATTAATATTAATCCATAACAACACAAATTATAAGAAATACACTTAAAATATATATTAAAAACAATTTATAAATATAACATTGAAGTAGTCAATCCCTATACCAACCATAGGAACCTACACCACCGGGCCCTCTCCATTGATGGAGAATACTTAGGTTGAGGTTCCATGGGGGGCTTCGAGATCTATTTTGAAGGAGCAAAAGGTCCCATGAAGCAAAAAAAAAATGCTATAGGATTAATTAGAATCTTTTCCTCAACAATAACCACCACTACTTTTTATAGAATCTTTTCCTCAACAATAACGACAACTACTTTTTAGCTCAAAAATTTAAGTGGGTGCAAAAGGGGTGGGGCTAGAAATTGCCTCACCAACTTACACTTCTGTCATTGTCAATCAAATGAAAATTTAAAATTATCACCAATTATTTTTTTTATTATTTTATATTTATTTAAACTAATATGTAAAAAACAACACTTCATAAGACCACCAGCTTCCATAAACTTTTAAGATTAAACTATAATACAAAATCTCAACAGCACCCACTATAATACAAAATCTCAACAGCACCCACTGCAAATTTTATAAGGAATAGACAATGGCTGGTGTTTAAGCTTTACCGACCAACGATGACATCTATATGAATGAGCCACAATTATAGCTTGTGCGGCTATACTTGTGCCTACAATATACAATTCCAGTTTCTGTAATTGTTGCTTTCCTCTGCCTTTGATGGAGAAACCCCATGTCGCCATTTTCCCGCTCAGCGGGGCGATGGGGCATTTCCTTCCATTTGCTGAGTTTGCAAAGAGGCTCTGTGAATTTCATGGCTTCTCCGTCACCCTCATCATCAGCAGATGGATGTGGACATCTCAGCAACCGCCTCTGCGACAACGATTGGCCTCTTCTGCTCTTGACATACGCTTAACAGAGATTCCTCACATCACTGTGGATGAAGATGAGCAAAGCATGAAAATTGGAACACGCATTTCGAAGTACGTGCTGAAAGCAAAGCCACACATTGAAGACGTTCTGCAATCGTTGCGCTCATCTTCGCCCATCTCTGCCTTTATTACAGATTTCTTCTGTACGGACCTGCTCGACGTTACCGCCAAGCTGAAGATGCCAAGTTATATATTATGTCCCTCTTCTGCTGCTTTTGTTTGCTTCATGTTACATCTTCCAAAACTCGTTTCAGAGATTGAGGTTTCATTTAAAGACGCCGATTTTGAAGTGGAGATACCAGGGCTTCCGCTGATTCCTGCCAGAGATCTAAGCAGTTCCGTTCAGGACAGATCCAATTCTGCGTTTAAATGGATTGTCCACCATGCCTCCCGCTTCAGGGAAGCATCAGGGATTCTCATAAACACCTTTGCTGAACTGGAGGAGGAAGCCATGAAAACCCTAAGCACGCCTGGAACACCCTCCATCTATCCAATAGGTCCGTTGATGTTCACAGAGTCTGATGCTCCCGACGAGTGTAGTTGCCTCAAATGGTTAGATGAGCAACCTCCCTCCTCCGTTCTGTTTGTGGCATTTGGAAGCGGAGCCGTTTTGTCGAGTGAGCAAATTACAGATCTGGCGATTGGACTGGAAGCCAGCGGCTACCGGTTCCTCTGGGTAGTGCGTGGGTACAAATCTGGGAGCTCTTCTTCTCTGGAAACGGACATTTCTCAGCTTTTACCAGAGGGTTTTGAGAGCCGAACCAGGGACCGCGCGCTGGTGGTTCTTAATTGGGCTCCTCAGGTCCCCGTTCTTTCTCACCCATCTATCGGAGGCTTCCTTTCTCATTGTGGCTGGAATTCTACGCTGGAGAGCGTCTCGCAAGGAGTTCCCACAATCGCTTGGCCTCTTTTTGCCGAACAGAGGATGAACAAGGTGATATTGGTGAAGCAGATTCAGGTAGCTATAGGTCTGAAGATGGAAAGCAACGGTTTTGTGAGGAGAGAAGAAGTGGAAAGAGCGGTGAGGGAATTGATGGAAGGAGAGGAGGGAAGAAAGGCCAGGGAGAAAATGAAAGAGTTAAAGGGCAGGGCCAAGATTGCTATGATGGAAGGAGGGAGCACAATGAAGGCCACTGCTGATGCAGCCACAGATTTATCACAGAGACCAAGCTTGACTCTCTAGTTTGTGGAGTGATGTAGGCCAAATTTGATGCTTCGTACTAACTGCTATGCCGCCTTCCTTTTTCCCTTGGTGGTGTGATTAGTGTGAAATTTGTTGCTTTGACAGGGGCTATGCTTTTGCTCGAGTTCTCTGCTCTGTTCAGCTTGTAGGCAAGGATGGGATACTTTTATTTTATGTATGAGTGGTGTATAAATGTATGCTTATTTTAGTTTGTATTATTCTATAATCCAACAGATTTGTTTTGATTCTCTTTCATATCCATCATTTCATAATAAAAATACAATATCAACATAGTCTAAATAATATAAATTTTCAATATGTGATTCATTGTCAATATTTGGATCCATTGTTGGGACCCTGATTTATGGGTGTATAAGAAAAAAAATATAAAAATAAGGAAAAAATTTATAGTAAAGAATACTATGAGGGAAAGGAGTATTAATGGTAGTAATTGAGATGTGTAGTAGGAGATAATTAGGTGCTAAATTTTGGTGACATGTTATACACCTAGGGAATGATGATGGATGAGGGAGATCTAAAAGGATATAATTGTTGAGACAAACATGGTATAATTCTTGGGATGAATAAAAAGAGATTAAGTATGGATACAAACTAATTAATAAGGTCGTGACAAAGGGAGATATCAATAAAAGGACATTAGAATTGAGATGCAATTGAAAGGGCCTTAGATGATTTGATCATGACTAAGAAAAAGAGAGAAAATAAAGAAGGGATAAATAGACAAAGGAAAGAGAGGAAATATATGAAAAAAGGATAGCAAAGATGTGAGAGGCATTTGTAAATCATTCTAAGAAGGTTTTATCTAAAGAAACCCCTTGAATAGAGGTGTGTGGATTATCGGCATACACGAAACTCACTAATTTGAAGAACTAGAGTATTTCATAACCCTAATTAGAACTACATTTGTTTTTTACTAAAATGATGAAACAATTAAAATCATATTATAAATAAACAATTATGAATGACTCACAACCTTAGATGAACCCTCTCAGTTATACAAAAGGAGAGGCTTAGAAGTAGTGATGCTCAACCTATACAAAGAAAAACCCAAGGGTCCTTTGTTGATGAAGATTCTAACTGATTTCAACCTATGATCATAATAAATGACATGGGTTTGAGGACTTGATAACCCCAATCTCTAGACAAAGCACCCTCAAAATCTACAATGGCCATTATACAAGTAAGTAGGTATGATAGTATACAAAGAAGGGAAGAAATAAATAAATTATATTCTATTAAAGATGGTGAACATGATAAGGTGATCATATAAAATATTAGTAAAAAACTTAAATTTTCTGTAGAATTCTTAGAACTATTTGTAGAAAACCAACCCAAACAAGAGGGAAAAGATAACTCATGCACTAATAAAGATAACCATTTAAAAAATGAAGTTACTTGCACTAAGTTGAATAGAAATTGTGAGGAAATGAAACCCCTCAAACCAAGAGTCACCCCCATATTGAATAAGACAAGAAAATTATCTAAAAAATTTACATTAGTAGTGAATCCTTTTCTTATACTAGAGGAAGTGAGAGAAAGAAGTAATTATGTAAAGTATTTCAAAGAGATATTAGGTGGTGAACATTTTTATATTTAGTTGCCTAGAGATAAAAGTAGAGAAAGGAGGTTAGTATAGCAACAAAAGAGTAGAATAAGGTAGAATAAACCTAAAGAGAAAAATATAGGATTTAATGAAGAATAAATAATAAAATAGGAGGAAGGACATGCCCTAAATCATAAAAAGTTAAATAAAAAGCACTTTCAACTCCTACCAAATGACTAAGGTTTTTGTGTTTGGGAAAGACACCAAAGAAGTTAGCAAACAATTGTTTATATTGTAATCTTATTGGAGTAGAAATAACATTTATGATAACTTGAATAAGTTATATGAATTCATGGAAAACCTCAAGACTAAATCCCTTAGGTGACCAACACATCAATGAATTTAATAAGCATGATAAAAGTGTGAAGAACTAAGTAATTTACTTTGATTTTTTTTTTTTATTATCCTAATGTCCCAATAAAAGACCTGTAATCAAAATAAATAAAATAATACAAGAAAAAAGGAATCAATGAAAAAATATGACCAATATATTTCTCAATATCCATTGAGAGTCCATATGAAGTAAAAGTTTCACTTATGATGTTGGAATAGATATGAAAACAATTATGTTTCTACTAATAATTATTCAAATAGTTCAAGTACAATTGGTGTAGTTGAAGCGCAATTGTTAAGGTATCACTAACTTAATAAAGTCTATTTCTCTACATCTACTAGAGTGATCCTCTTCAGATCAATGATGGTTATATCCTTGTACAATTGAGTGAATATAATGACAACAATTATAATTTATTTAAATCTTACTATAGTTGTATCCAAGCTAATCAATTATTATCC
This sequence comes from Sequoia sempervirens, assembly GCA_007258455.2. Lineage (NCBI taxonomy): Eukaryota > Viridiplantae > Streptophyta > Pinopsida > Cupressales > Cupressaceae > Sequoia > Sequoia sempervirens. The sequence continues at coordinate 69,518 of VDFB02109268.1, read as the reverse complement.
AAAAATCTAGATGACCTCACAACACATATCATAGAATGAGGATACAAGATTTTCCTAGGCTTCAATTCAAAATCCATAAATAATCTTATACGACAAGATTATTTAGATCACAAGCAGGCCACCGCTAGTTATCCCTTAGGCCAAAATCAAACATATATCACTCATCCCCATGCCAATGTTGACAAGTGAATCACCATTCTAGAACAATATCATCCACGCCACTTATTGTTTGAATTCCAAATCCTAAAAGGGAAACTATAAATCTTAGCCTCATATGTAAGTTCTTCATCATCTAAACCTTCACAATCTAATCAACAATCATATGGATCATCTAATCAACTATCTAATCCTACCTTATCCAAACAATATATTAATTATTATATCATAAGAATTTTGGTGAGGAATTACATCAAAAGGATAAGTTTGAGGAATTTTATCACACCCCTTATCAAGCACCATCATCCTTTAGCAAATACAATCATATTATTGGTAATGGAGCTATTTATTTGAAGCATATTCAAGATGTCTAATATTTTTCTAGCATTACAATCCCTACTTGAATCAAATCAAATAGAAAATGAATCAAAGACAATATACATCATTAGGAGAATAGTTTAAAATGATATTTAATAGATTGGTTGATATAAACATAATCATATTCACACATACTAAGACTTTTGAGGAAGGAAAGACAAAGCCTATAGAGAATAAGTATTTTAAATATCATAGAATTTGAGGGGCACTCTTCTAATCACTCTTAGAATTTGAAGGACTAAATTCAAGATCTAATATATAATAAAACTATTGAACTCATAAAATATACATCAACAAGACATAATCTATGTTTAGGGATAAGCCATATTTAGGTTATTCAAGTCCCTCCTAGAACTAACATCTCCATAAGTTAGCCCATGTGGGAAGCTAAATGAAGAAAATTTATGGGATGCAAAAAATCCATAAGATCAAAAGATATTCCACTAATCAATGCATGAGATTAAATTCCTATATCTAATATGTCATCCATATAGAGGATCTTCAAGTAAAATGAAATAAATCCATCTTGTCAAAGAATCAATTGGGGCTAAATGTTCATGAGTTCATTCTAGAGAATAATAAATCATCCCATCACCAAATTAAGGTCAAAGCACCCAAGATAATCAAAACCATGATAAAATAGGGTAGGTACAAAAAGATGGGGGGCCAAATTGTAGCCAAAATTTCAAAAATAATTTGATAGGCTATAATGCGAGCACGTTATAACGTGCTTACATTATGGCTTGGTGTGATCGAGCCAAAGGCTTGGTCATATCGAGTCTATAACGTGCTCACGTTATAACACAAGCACATTATAGCTTATTAAAACAAAAAAAAGCAAACATCATTTCATTTTCACTATATTTTTTGCTATTTGCAACCAAGAAAACCTACATTTGTGCACTCACATTTTGGAAGGAGCTAAACTTGCAATTTATTCATTGATTTGTTGCAACTTCATTGTCAGGATGCTGCCATGTCAATGGGGAGGTAAAAAAAGTAAGCATTGTTTGTTTTTCTTTTGTGAATATGTTGTTAAATAGGTAATTTTAGGTTGCTTTTGATATTTATTTGTTTAATTTGTAGGAGATGTTAACAAACCTAAAAACCCTCCTCAAAATATTGAACAACCACACCAACAAGCACACGAACAAAATCCTCAACAACCACAACAACAAACTCCTCTATCAATTCCTCAACATCCTCCTGGCACTCAACAAAATTTAATGGGGGTAATTGAAAACAATAAAAAATAGATTGAGGAGTTAATCACGAGGTTGAATGATCCTATAATTTTAACCGTGGAAAGAACACTTGTGAATTCACTTCAAGACATGTTAAAACATGTAGATGCAATAAAAAAACAATTAAGTGGTTGGGTAGATAGGAGGTAGGTGTGGAAGAATTTTTATGTATATAAATTATCATATAAAGAAGTAAAAGATGAAAAATTTACAAAATATGATTTGTGCTCACTATTCACTGACCCACGCACAAATGAAAATCTTGAACTTAATGCCAAGAGGTTTCCTATCCATTGGTGCCACCACCAAGGGATTAGGAACAATTTTTAGGATAGCTGGTACATGGTTTTTGACTATCCACCATGCAACAATTGCAAAGTCCTCCAATATTTCTTAAGGAAACTCTATTGTGAGTTCATCCTCAACAAAATCCCCAACTATTTTGATATGAGGGAATTTTAGGGGAGAGGTGGAGGGTCGGCATAGGATACACTTGAAGCACGACAAGGGAGACAAGCTCTTGCTAGGTCAGCCTGTGAGCATGTCGTTATCCCTTCTGTCGCGAAGGAGAGTGCTGAGGTGGACACTTTGTAGTCTATCAACTCTTTGACCTAGAGTATCATCCAACATGCTAGTCCTGTAGGTCAACACCATCCAAGGGAGTCTTTGAGGGGTAGGCTTCCACCCCATTCTTATTAGGTTTGCGGGTTGACTTGTACATATAACCCCATAGGCACTCAGGAAGATGGTGTGAAAGATACGTCTACAACTGCGGGGATGGTAATGGCAACTGACATTTTAAATGAGGCTTTCAACATCGATACTTAGGTAAATGTTAGCATGTTCATTGAATTTAATTCATTTTTGAAATGCAAGATTATCTAATTTAGTTTAATGATTGTAATAGAATTTTAGGGTCATAGTGTTGATACTGGATACACCAACCCTCCATCTATTTATTACTCCACTGCATCTACCATTGAGGTATGTAACTAGTAAAAAATTATAAATTTATTACATATGAATAATTTTTTTTATATGAATGACATTCTAATATCTAATTTTGGATGTTGAATATGCTAATATTGGAGGTTTCTTGGGAACACCTCCAAGCAACAGTGGAGTTGGACAAACATTCACGCAGGTAATAGAATAAAGAGTTTAACTAATGAATTGTACTTAATAGATTTTTGTAGTTTATATTCATATCATTGATAACATTGCATTGTACATCTTTCAAACTTAAAGCATTACTTGACATTGCATAACTAATAACTAGATTTTGATAGATGACAAAATTTCAATTACAATATAGTTGTTTATAAAGTCAACATAAGCAGTGATGTAATTACTTCACATAGCATAAGTAATAAAGAGGAGTAGTTGTCAATTGCATTTTCTTGTCATGGCATTCCATGAGCACTTTTTATTGAGGCATTTTTTCAAGCAGTTCACTGCCTTGTCTATGCTACAGATGATTGGAAGAAATATATGAAAGAATAATAGTAAGCAATAGAATAGACAAGGCAATGAGTTGTTTGAAAAAAATTCCTCAAAGAAATGTCGTCACATGGCGATGTCCATCACCATGAGACCCAATTTCTTTGAGGATTTTTTTCAAACAACGCACTACCTTTTCTATGCTACCACATTTTCCATACATGTCTACCAAAGAATTTTATCAAACAATCCATTTCCTTGTTGCTATGGCTAAAAGCCTAAAGAAGGTGCTTTCCAAAAAACTATGAATTCTTGGAAAAAAAATCTATCAAAGCATAATAGTAAGCAATAGCATAGACAAGGCAGTGAGTAGTTTGAAAAAATGCCTCAAAGAAATGTGGTCTCATGGTGATGGAATGCCATTCCATCACCATGACACCACATTTCTTTGAGGTATTTTTTCAAATAGCTCACTGCCTTTTCCATGCTACCACATTTTCCATACATGTCTACCAAAGCATTTTATCAAACAATTCACTTCCTTGTTGCTATGGCTAAAAGCCTAAAAAAGGTGCTTTCCAACAAACTATGGATGCTTGGAAAAATAACATCAAAGCATAATAGTAAGAAATAGCATAGACAAGGAAGTGATTTGTTTGAAAAATGCCTCAAAGAAATGTGGTCTCATGGTGATGGAATGCCATTCCATCACCATGAAACCACATTTCTTTGAGGATTTTTTTTCAAACAGCTCACCGCCTTTTCTATGCTACCACATTTTCCATACATGTCTACCAAAGCATTTTATCAAGTAGTTCACTTCCTTGCTTCTATGGCTAAAAGCCTAAAAAGGGTCCTTTCCAACAAAATATGGATGCTTGGAAAAAATGTATCAAAGCATAATAGTAAGCAAAAACATAGAAAAGGAAATGAGTAGTTTGAAAAAAATCCTCGAAGAAATGTGGTCTTATGGTGATGGAATGCCATTCCATCACCATGAGACCACATTTCTTCGAGGCATTTTTTCAAATAGCTCACTTCCTTTTCTATGCTACCACATTTTCCATACATGTCTACCAAAGCATTTTATCAAATAGTTCACTTCCTTGCTGCTATGGCTAAAATCCTAAAATAGGTTATTTCCAACAAACTATGGATGCTTAGAAAAAATCAATGAAAGCATAATAGTAAGCGATATCTTAGACAAGGCAGTGAGTATTTTGAAAAAATGCCTCGAAGAAATGTGGTATCATGGCATTTTTCAAACAGCTCACCACCTTTTCTATGCTACCACATTTTCCATACATGTCTACCAAAGAATTTTATCATACTACAGACTTCCTTGCTGCTATGGGTAAAAGCCTAAAATAGGTGCTTTCTAAGAAACTATGGATGCTTGGAAAAAATCTATCAAAGCATAATAGTAAGCAATAGAACATACAAGGCAATGAGTAGTTTTAAAAAATGCCTAAAAGAAATGTGGTCCCATGGTGATGGAATGGCCGAAGAAATGTGGTCTCATGGTGATGGAATGCCATTCCATCACCATGGGACCACATTTCTTTGAGGTATTTTTCAAATAGCTCACTTCCTTTTCTATTCTACCACATTTTCCATACATGTCTACTAAAGCATTTTATCAAATAGTTCACTTCCTTGCTGCTATGGCTAAAAGCCTAAAAAAGGTCCTTTCCAACAAACTGTGGATGCTTGGAAAAAATCTATTGAAGCATAATAATAAGCAATAGCATAGACAAGGTAGCAAGTAGTTTGAAAAAATTCCTCAAAGAAATGCATGGTCTCATGGGGATGGAATGCCATTCCATCACCATGAGACCACATGTCTTTGAGGCATTTTTCCAAACAAGTCATCGCCTTTTCTATCCTACCACATTTTCCATACATGTCTACCAAAAAAATTTATCAAACAATTCACTTCCTTGCTGCTATGGCTAAAATCCTAAAAAAGATGCTTTCCAACAAACTATGGATGCTTGGAAAAAGTCTATCAAAGCATAATAGTAAGCAATAGCATAGGAAAAACAGTGAGTATTTTGAAAAAATGCCTTGAAGAAATGTGGTCTCATGGTGATGGAATGCCATTCCATCACCATGGGACCACATTTCTTTGAGGTATTTTTTCAAATAGCTTACTGCCTTTTCTATGCTACCACATTTTCCAAACATGTCTACTAAAGCATTTTATCAAATAGTTCACTTCCTTGCTGCTATAACTAAAAGCCTAAAAAAGGTGCTTTCCAACAAATTGTGGATGCTTGGAAAAAATATATCGAAGCATAATAGTAAGCAATGGCATAGACAAGGTAGCAAGTAGTTTGAAAAAATGCCTCGAAGAAGTGTATGGTCTCATGGTGATGGAATCCCATTCCATCACCATGAGACCACATGTCTTTGAGACATTTTTCCAAACAAATCATCGCCTTTTCTATGCTACCACATTTTTCATACATGTCTACCAAAAAATTTTATCAAATAGTTCACTTCCTTGCTGCTATGGCTAAAAGCCTAAAAAAGCTGTTTTCCAACAAGATATGGATTCTTGGAAAGAGTCTATCAAAGCATAATAGTAAGCAATAGCATAGGCAAGACAATTGAGTATTTTGAAAAAAATCCTTGAAGAAATATGGTCTCATGGTGATGGAATGAAATGAGACCACATTTCTTTGAGGCATTTTTTCAAACTACTCACTACCTTAAGAATATAAACCAGGCCTTTAGCCAAAATTCCCCTCGAAATTATTTTCAAAGTCCTCATCCTCATCCTCAATTTACCAATCCATGGAACCTTCCACCTTTTATTCCACTTTTTCATATCCCCACCCCTCCCTCTTCATTTCATGATCACCCTCCATCTCATAACCAAGACCACACTATACCATCCACCCCATTCCAACACAATACCATATAGAAGGCAATGAACTGTTTAAAAAAATGCCTCAAAGAAATGCAGTTTCATGGTGATGGAATGCCATGACACATTTGTTTGTAATGGTATTCCATCACCATGAGACCACATTTCTTTGAGGCATTTTTTCAAATAGTTCACTTCCTTCTCTATGCTACCACAATTTTCGTATATGTCTATCAAAGCATTTCATCAAACGGTTCACCTCCTTGCTGCTATGGATAAAATCCTAAAATAGGTGTTTTCAAACAAGCCATGTATAGGAAAAATAGTAAGCATGATAATAAGAAATATATAGTTCAATAAGTAATCAAAATTTTGTTCATTATCTCATACATTATAAGCCATGACGTGCATCACTATTGTAGTTTTCGTGATTGAATAATTTGTTGTTTTATTTTCGGATGTTGCAAGCAGAAACACTTCTAGATGTTGATAGGGAAATGAAGCTTGGTATTTCTACTGCTATAAAATCCTCGATGCCTCTCATGGGGGTATGTGTTAGATTACTAAATTTCAATTTACATTCATTGTTATAGCTGTTAGTTAGTGAAAAATCAAACCATTATTGGTTCATAGTTTAATTTCTCTTTGGATGCTTTCTATAGGGCTTTAGCATGCCACAACATGGGCATGCAAATATTTCCCTTGAGGAGAGTGATCGTCTAGTGGCGGTAAGTGATTATTTTGTTAAATATATCAATTTTTATAATGTAATTTCTATATATTAATGCCTTTACTTGTTATTGTAACAGATAAAGCTTGACCAAGAACTAAACCCTAGGAGGAGCACCAAGAGCACTCCTCGACCTCAAAATAAATGAGTGATAGACTTATTGCCATTCGGGTGACAAGAAAAGGGAAAGAGTTTATTTCGAGAGTTTGAAAGGCAATGGGTTTTGATTCCAGGGCCCTTTGTTGTATGCCTATATGTCATTTTTGGACATATTTTGTATTGCATATATTTGACATTATATGCCTATATGACTATATTGTATATATTTTATACTTATATCAACATGTATTGATGTATGCCTACATGGCTATTTGGTTAATACAAATATTTTTTTATCAATGGTGTCCATATTTACATTACAAATCCTTGGTTCAATAGATATGAGTTACGTGCATTCAAGTGTATACTTTACAGCTTACGTGTATACTTTGTGAGTTACATGTATTCCAATGTATACTTTGCGACTAACGTGTTTTCATGCTTATACCTTAAATTCATGCATATATTTTTTATTAATGTGTATACTATGTATTCATGTGTATACTTCAGGGCTTATGTGTATTTGAGTACTTGTGCTTGACTTATTCACATGTATGCTTGACTTATTCACGTGTATACTTATTAATTGGTTAGCCCTAGCATTGCTCATTGCTATCCTTCATGGTTTGTCTTGAATATTTATTGATTGATGCTAAACAACTTCAATATTTCCAAAAATGAGTCACCAATGATGTATCATTTACTTATGTGCTAATTCAATATGAAATCCAAGGAAAAATTTAACAAGGATAAATGTAGGAGGAGAGGGAAGATAGATATTTATAGTGTAACCTATTGTACCTTCTCTAGACAAACCTATAATGGCTCTTGTATGCTTTGCTATTCCATTTTCTACTTTTCATATCCCATTTTCATAGGTGGATCATCAATTCTCTCAATTTTTTCCTTCTCCTATTCTAGGTCCTCACCTTTGCTTGTGGTATTCTAAAATAAGCTCTAGTTTATGATGGGTATCCACTAAGATTCAAAGGTGTCATTAGTTTGTGGTGGGCACCCACTAAGATTCAATTTCTTTGAGGACGTCTAAGCAGATTGAATGTAGCTCATAGTGATTCGACATGTTTGGGTGTAAAAGATGACCATACCTAGAGTAAAAGGACCCATCCAGACGCATTGGAACAATCTGTTTGGTCATACAAGTTGCAGAAAAAAATTTGCACCACTTTTCAACTTTACATTGCATGCATTTGACAACTTTTCCTCAATTGAAAATTTATCACCACAGGAAAACAACTCTGAGATAGCAAAAATTGAGAGGTTATTATAAAGGGGCTCAACATGATCTTGTAGCCTTAGACATAGAGTTTGTAAATATCACGGTTTTCGAGTAACAGGCCGTCAAAGATTGCTAACCTTTTGTAATTTAAACTGTTAAGGGATTATGTCGCATGAACATAGTTTGAATGGATTCAACGTGTTTGGGTGTGAAAGAAGACCATTCCTAGCATAAATGTACCCATTCAGATGCATTGGAATAGTTCGTTTAGTCACACAAGTTGTAAAATGAAAGTTGCACCACTTTACAACTTTACACTGCTTGCATTTGACAAGTTTTTCCTCAATTAAAAAGTCGTCACCATGGGAAAATTCCTCTGAGATAGAAAAAATTGAGAGAGGTTATTATAGAGGAGTCCAACGTGATCCCATAGCCTCATACAGAGAGTTTGTGAGTATCATGGTTTTTGATTAATAGCCTGTCGAAGATTGCATTCATTTTGCATTTTGGACTCTTAAGGGATCGAGTCGGTTGAATGTAGCTCAGAGTGATTTAACGTGTTTGGGTGTGAAAGAGGACTATGCCTAGTGTAAACGTACCCATCCAGACGTGTTGGAATAGTCCATTTGGTCACACGAGTTGCAAAACAAAAGTTGCACCACTTTGCAAATTTACACTACTTGCATTTGACAACTTTTTTCTCAACTGAAAAGTCGTCACCATGGGAAAACGCCTATGAGATAACAAAAAATGAGAGAGGTTATTGTAGAGGGTCCCAATGAAATCTTGTATCCTCAGATGAAGAGTTTTTAAACATCATGGTTTTTGAGTAATAGCCTGTCAAAAATTGCAGCCATTTTGCACTTTGGACTCTTAAGGGATTGAGCCAGTTGAATGTAGCTCGGAGTGATTCGGCATGTTTGGGTGTGAAGAGGACCATGCTTAGTGTAAACGTATCCATTCGGATGTGTTGGAACAATTTTTTTGGTCACACAAGTTGCAAAATGAAAGTTGCACCAGTTTGCAATTTTACACTGCTTGCATTTGACACTTTTTCCATCAAGTGAAATCTAGACACTACGAGAACACAACTCTGAGATAACAAAAACTGAGAGAGGTTATTGTATAGGGACCCAATGCAATCCCGTGGCCTTAGATGGAGAGTTTGTAAGCATCACGATTTTTGGGTAATATCATGTCGAAGATTGTAACCATTTTGCTCTTTGGACTCTTAAGGAATCAAGTTGGTTGAACGTAGCTTAGAGTGATTCAGTGTGTTTGGGTGCAAAAAAGGACCATGCCTAGTGTTAACATATCCATCCCAACATGTTGGAATAGTCTGTTTGGTCACATGAGTTGCAGAACGAAAGTTACACAACTTTGCAACTTTCACTACTTGCATTTGACACTTTTTCCATCAAGTGGAAACTAGACACTACGGGAAAAAGACTCTGAGATAACAAAAATCGAGAGAGGTTATTGTAGAGGTTCCCTACATGATCTTGATGCCTCAGATGAAATTCCTATAACAGACACGGTCTATGGGTAACAGGCTGTCAAAGATTGCTTCCTTTTTACAATTTGGACTGTTAAGGGATTACGCTGCATGAATTATAGATGTTTGAGGGCAGCAATACATTTCAAAATTTGATTAAATATCATTACAAATGTTTGAGGGCAACAATAAATAGGCACTAGGGAACTAGATCACAAACCCAATTACAAATGTTTGAGGGCAACCATGAATTTTTAATTGGAAAACATGTGTGAAGAACTTGTGGGGTACTTGAGTTAATTCATGTTACTTGAACAACATCTAACAAGTCATACATGCTTCTATTACTTGTAAATGTGATTATTTTTATGACATTTTGACATTATTTTATGACATTATGCATAAAAAATGTTTACAAATTGAACTTCTTAAATGTTTATGTGAATAGATGGTATGCTATATTGATATTGATATATAATCATTAGGTTGATTTGTTTTAATAAATGAAGTTTTTATAACAAGTTTCTAAATTGTTGCTAGTTATAATAGGGAGAGAATAAAAGAAGAAAAAGAATGATTGGTAACCATCAATGGTTATTACACTCACTATATTAATAATATGAGGTTTACAATAAAATGAGATTTATTTGGTAGTCTTAATTCTTATGTGTGTGCTACAATTGTCTAATATGCTTCATCCACTAATATGACATACAAGTGCTTGTACTTGTAGGCATAATGTTTTCTCAAAACTATCAAGTGGTAATACAAAATCATGATAAAAAAACAACCTATGTGAATTTCAACACCCCACTTAAATCAAATATTGAATCAATTTGCCCCATTTTCATGCACACAAACTCAGCTTATAAGATTCTCTTACAATAGCCAAAAATAGGATTCAAGGATGCCTTAGGTACTCTGTTCTCATAGATCTATACAATGTCACTCATACATTCAAGATGATCTTATAATGTATACATCATAGGTACTCATGATAAAGTTAACTTCAAATGAATAACTTGAAATTCCCCCGCTAAACTTGACACACACTTTTATAATGTCTACATCACAGGTGGTCATGATGAGGTTAAATTCAAATGAATAATTTAGTGCCATCTTGTAGTATTCAATTTGGCATATACTTTATAACTTCATTTAGGTTTACTAACTCCCACCTAAACAAAGAAAAGAGATTATAAATATTAATAATCACATAATCACTTAATCAATTCAAATAAACATGTGATATGTCAATAATCTAAAACTTGTGTGCTCTATTATGCAATATCTTATAACTTACCACTAGTCAATCTAGCCCATTGAATATCTTAAAAAGTAAGTTTTATATGAATATCAAGCATACCTCCCATCTATTAGGATTAAAATTTAGAGGGTCCTCAAAGTAATTTTTGTGTGGTCTCATAACATGCCCAAAGACTGTAAGACTTGAGGACCCAAGAAAAAAAAACTAACTCTTATGGTAGGAGCTAATTAGTCGAGAAGATCACCAAAAGTGAAGAACAAAGAGAAATATTTAATCAAAGAGTACTTCATAATGTAGTGTTTTGGGTACTAGATATTGGGAATCGGGAATGTTTGAAAAAGGAAAAATGTAATGCAAATGTGAGTAGAATGTTCCGGTTCGATATTTGAAGTTTGGTAAGATGGAAGTTCCGGTAAAACCAAAGTCCAGGAAAATTCATGGGTAAAGTTGAATACCGGGTACCAGATACCAGGTAGCAATGTAAAGTGGTTTTAAAATCTTAAGGTTATCTAATGAGTTTGATAGTCCGGTAACCTGGTATGTAGAAGATAATCATTCAAGGATTTGTAATATGCTAGAAAGAGTGTTATTTATGAGAGATTTATGTACTAACAATTGAATGATGGTTTTATTTACATAAGATGTTTATAAATTTTTTTTTTAAAAGGGATTTAATGAGTGAAATTTCTAATTGTAGGAGATGCAAATTGCGATGCAGAGTTCAGGTATGGACGGTCAGGAAAATCAAATTTGTAGACAGATCTGATGGTGTTTCTAGGTTCAACAATACACTTTAAAAGCTCATGCTGGAATAGAGTTCGTTGCGAAGATACATCAGATACTGGGAAACTGAGACTCTGAAGTTTAAGCATGCAGCAAAGAAGTGTATCCATTCTAGGGGTGGCTCATTCCTGGAATGTTCAAACCAAGGATGAACCTGAATGTAGGAATGGAAATTCCACTTGATCATTCTGAATGTGTGGGAAGTTCCTATAATTTTTTTGAGCGGATTTGTTTAGTTCCAAGAAAGAACCTTGATAATAAAAGATAAAAGCCTGAAGTGCTTCAACGTGTGATTGGAGTTGACCTTCGTTGACTTTGGTTGCAATTCTCTTACCAGTCACTACATTCCATGTACCTTGATGTGATTCATCCCTTGGATTTCCTCTCATGTATCTGTCTTAACCTATCTGTGCCTTACTTCTATAAAAGGCCAGAGGATACTTCTTTTTTATTTTAAGTTCATAATTTGTGGATGTCAGAAGAGCAAAAAATTCTATAAGTTTTGTTCTTTTTTCTTGTTTTCTGAATCATTTCAGTCTAAAAATTTGTATGCATGTAGACATTAATCAATATCAGAGCCAATTTGATAGCTACCTATCTCATGAATCTTTGTAGTTGGTTTTGTTAGTTCAGCCGAACAAGACTATGTTCTATGTTGTCTAAGGGTGCATACAAAACCTACTTGATGTGCAAACTAAAGCCCTCTCTTTAAAAGCTTGCACCTTTTTATATGTAGTTGTGAAGAAATTTGGTGAAATATAAAGTGGTTTGCTTTGATTTGGTTAATTCTTTGGGGCATGCTTGGAGAATAACCGAGAGAAATTTTAATTTTTAGTATTTTTATGCTTTATTTTAGAATAGATGTTTAAATTTCTGAAATGTTCCAAAAAATAGATGGATGCATGAAAATTTATTGAAAATCATTGAATGCTTAAAACTAAATCTACTTAAGTGATAGAAAAATTGTTGATATTCATGAAATATTATTTCAAATCTTTCGATTTCATGATATTATTTTATGATCCAATTGAAAGTTTAGTTTCTAATACATATGATTTCAAACAACTATATTCCCTTTGAGATTAACAACAATATCACATCATACCTTGAGGTGAACCTAGTATAGTCAAGACCTAACTACTAGAGGGGTGAAGCCATAATAGTGGTTTACAATTTGATGGAGGAAGGAAAATTGAGAAAAAACGACCCCATGGCAAAAAAATTGGTTTTAGGGGTTCGCATGAACCTACATGTTTGATTGAACCATAAAGTGGTTCGACCGAACTAGGGTTCGAGCGAATCCATTAACTATTGGGCCCACATTTCCCGCCCAAAAAGCAAAGGAAAAATGCATATTAGTGGTGGTTTGAATGAACCAGGGTTCGAATGAACCTTGGTTCGCTAGAACCCCCCTGGTTCTAGCGAACCCCCTTTTTCCCTAATTTTTTAATTTGTTCAAACAAAAAACCTAAAATTTTACACTTTCAAGCTCCGGTTGAGGATGAAAATGGGGGAATATTTAGAAACCAAACTTGGAATTGAGTAGCCTTCAAAACGAGCTATCCAATGAATATAATTTTAGTATGTTTTGGTTTTATTATCTATCTGTTTTTTAAGTTTTATTAAATATAGGTTTTTCATCAAAAACAAAAATCTCTGTTCTGTACAAGTGGAAAAATAGAAGATTATAATTTTTTTTTAAAAAAATATGAGTGCACCAGATATTGAAGTCCTTGATCCAACAAAAAGAAAAGAGAAGAATTTTGATATATACAGTAAAAGTTGTGTTATACGGTTGTGCTATGTCTAAATTGTCATTTGATTGACTTTGAAACTTGATTAAAGAAAAAATATTCAATAAAAAACTATCTAACCAAGTGGAAGCACTAGATATTGGAGTTAGAAATCTAAGTTTGAAAGAATTGGAATTTTATCCTTCATGGAAAAAAAGTTATGCTTTATACGGTGTGCGTCACTTTTTAAAAATGCTGTTTTTTGAAAAAAACCAATTTTTGTGGGAGATGGAAAAAGAAGTGCAATCTGATTCCAAAAAAATTGAAAAAAATATTTTTAGAATCTACAGACAAAATGTGACAAGACTCTAGTTTCCATCATCTTCAAATTCCTTACGGTTTAATCGCTATAGGTGCCCAAATGTGGAGATTGTGTTAAAAAAAAAATATCAGTGTCCAGTTTGGCCAAAAATTGTAAACCACTATTGTGGGATCACCCTGAGACTTGGGATTGAACTAAGTCAATCTTTTCCTGTTATACAAATTCCTCTTTTAGATTGTCTTTGTTCTAGATCTTTCAAGAAGGATAGGCTCTTCACAGTTTTTTTGTGAAGAATTTATTCGCCTTGTTGCTGCGAGTAACATCATTGTCAACAGGAAATGGCACTAGGAGGGCCTATATTGAAATTTATATTAGTCCCGAGTTTAAGGAGAAAGCTTGTAAAGAGAAAATTTAGTGCAAGTTGGTATTTTTATATGGAAGTGGAGAAAATTTGGAAAATTTTTAACCAAAGATTACATCCTTAGAGTTTATTCACCTTTGGTAGAGTCACCGAGTGTAGAATCCATGATACAACTGATCACAATGAACTTGATTGTGATTTTTTTTTAACTAGGGTAAGTTTGGCCATATGGAAAGTGATTCTGTTAACATAAGAAGTTTTAACTACTAGAAGAAAGGAATTGTTAATGAGAAATATGTCCAACCCTAGTGGAATTGGAAATATTAAAAAATTAATCGATACATCAAAATGGTTTGCAAACAACAATTATTATAAAGAAAATCCTAGCATTTTGTAGGAAATAAGGCGAGAATGTCGAGATTCAGAGACATCGCATCAAAAATGAGGAAACAGTATTGATGAGTCATCATTATCCTTATATGTGGAAAACACAAATGAAGAGGAGTGGGAAAATCGAGCGGTAGATACGTGTATTTTTCTCAAGTTGAAAATTCACAAGTTATAAAAGGAAATTTTCCTGATTTTATGCAAGATACAAAGTATCAAGCTTTTGCTTTTTCTCTTTGATAACAATATAAATTGTGATATATCTTGGTCTAAAAAAGTGTAAAGTGAAGATAGGACCAAAGACATGAAGATTTTCAGAGGAGAAGAAAGCCAAAAAATGGACAAAACCATTCATGGAAATGAACAGAGTAAAGAGAAAAACCATGAACCAAGGCTGAAAGAAGGTAGAGTATGGTCGCATCAGACGAAGTGTGTGCAATCAACCTTTAATGAGGCCATTTTCATACATATGAGCCAAGTTATTGGTAAGTACGCTTTTGAATTTATGATTATTAAACACAAAAAATTAAGAAGAATTCATTGTTACAGTAGAACTTTTGAAATTTCTTTGAATGAATTTAAGGATAAACCTGCTATAATTCATACCAAAACAACAATGGAAATAGTCATAGAAATTAAAATAAGTTGTTTTGTTAAGGTTAATCGCTTGTTAGATTAGAGTTTGGTAGTTAGGGTTAGTTTTCTTTTTGTAGGGTTTGTTTTGTCTTTTGTTTTTGTTTGTTTTTCTTTCTTTCTTTTTTGTTTGGCCTCTACATTAGCAAGTTCTGCTTAACGTATCTTACACATGAGAGTTAATTCAAACATTTGTAAAATTGTGCTGTGAAATGTAAAATGATAAAACCATGCACAATAAATACACGCTTTAAGATGTACTAAAAAACTATATATATGTGTATATCATGTATATACATGGAGTATCAAAATTATTGCTTCAAAAGATCAAAAATAAAAAAGAGTGAGTCGAGCTGTAGATAGAAGTAGCCATTCAGTCGATATGGGATGCCTCATCTATTAGGGCCAAATACCCCATGTAGGTGAGTTCTCGGTGAAATTCAAAGTCATGAATATGGAGGTCAATGAGGAAAGGCCAGAGTGGAACCACTTCCCTATGTTCTAGGAGTCGAGGAATATCATCCATGGAAGGGATTCTAATGGTCGGGTGTGCAATAGAAAAAATAGTATCTAGATTCTCCAAATATTTAGGTCTTACTATTAGATTGGCATCTGAGCAAACATCTTCAACATGAAGCCCAATATCTAGGAGTGATGCTACAAAGTGAGAAGCCATGCCATAATAGAAATGGAAGTAGCGGCTAGATTCTGCATACTTTTCCCTAAGGACTAAGCACAAATTTGGTATAGTGAAATTGGAAGTCTAAATGAAGAAAACCTTTTCAAGCCTTTGTGGTGTGATACTTCCTAAGAAAACATTCTATTGGCAAGAGCAACCCAAGAAAATTGGACTATCCATAACTTAGAAGCAAGCAAGAACGAGTAGAGTAAGAAATGTAGAATAACAAAAGAAAGCTAAGTAAAAGTGTGAAGAATTTGAAAAGAAGTGCAAAATTTATAGAAAGTTGTGAGGAAGTTGCGGTAGCTAGTTTCCTTGAGTGAATTCTTGAAAACCGTAAGCAAGGTGGCCAACTGGATAATTTTCTTCAGAGTAGAATGTTAAATCAAATTAATTCTTTGCACATAGTTGGTGATAAATTACTTCAAATTTGATCAGTATGAAGATTGCGAATCAAGCAAGTTAAAGAATTCAAAGTTAATAGTGGTCATTTCTTGCTTTTTTTTAAGCCGTATTAATTATGAAGGTGCTTATGTGTGCAAAGTAGAAAGGAAAATGAAGCCGGTAAGGAAATACACGTCATCACTTGGGTAATTTGAAAGAAGTAATACGTGTGAGTTGAGGCGTGCAAATTTAATGCAGAATAATGTGATTGTGTTTCAATGTAATCATGACATTTTTGATCCATTAATGTGGTGCAATGTTGTCAAATTGGAAGTGCTAGACAAATATTTAGCAGTTGCCATAAAATTTAATCGGAAGGGTGGTGACTAATGGCTCTAAATTTAGATTTAAATTTGGAGATTAAATTTTTCATTGCTAAATTTTAATTTATTTATATTTTCTAACACATATCAAGTTGCAGTTAGCTAGGATTTGGCATAAAGTGATAAAATTTAGCTTGAAATGCACACCGACGAGAAATTATTAAATGAGTTTTTGGGAAGTAGTGAATTGATGAAAGGATTTTCATTGAATGAAAAATAAAAAGGTAACCTTCACTACCATTGTAATTCCCAACTTAATAGTGAGCTTCATTGCTTGCAAGTTGAAAAATAAGCTATCATTGAAATATCAAAAGAGAAAATGAGCTATCATTGCAATATCTAAAAAAGAAAAGAAAAAGATAAATCAACTCTTTAGGCTATCCAAATACCTTTACTGGGGCTATAGACGCATGGCTAGCAGTAGAGCTATGTTTGGAGGAATTATAGAGATAACATTGTCAGGGCTATGGACGCTTCACTGGAAGAAAGGCCCTATCCCTGCTTGGATTTGGAGGATTTCCAAATTATGTAGTTCAATGTCAATGAATTGATTCTTTTTACTGAATTCCAAAAAATGGAATTAATCAGAGTAGACACAAATGTTTCTAGGGGAGTTTTTCTTTTTTTATGCCAGAATCTAGGTAAAGGTAAAAGTTATTGTTTTAAAATATGCATAAATTATAATTTAAAACTGGTGATTTGATCTCAAGTTTTGGTTTAAATTTGATTTTATTGGTTGCAAGTTGTGTGGTCTCACAACACGCCCCAAGATTGTAAGACTTGAGGACCCAAGAAAGAAAACTAACTCTTATGGTAGGAGCTAGCTAGTCAAAAAGATCACCGGAAGTGAAGAACAAAGAGAAATTTTTAATCAAAGAGTACTTCATAATGTAGTGTTTTGGGTATCGGATACTGGGAACTGGGAATATTTGAAAAAGGGAAAAGGTAATGCAAATGTGAGTAGAATGTTTCGATTTGATATTTGAAGTCCGGTAAGATGGAAGTTTTGGTAAAACTGAAGTCCAAGAAAATTCATGGGTAAAGCTGAATACTAGGTACCAGGTATTGGGCAACAATGTAAAGTGAAGTTTTAAAATCTTAAGGTTATCTAATGAGTCCGATAGTCCAGTAACCTAGTATTTAGAAGATAATTATGCAAGGATTTGTAACATGCTAGAAAGCATGTTATTTATGAGAGATTTATGTACTAACAATTGAATGATGGTTTTATTTACATGAGATGTTTATAAATGTTTTTTTAAAGAGATTTAATGAGTGGAATTTATGATTGCAGGAGATACAGATTGCAATGCAGAGTTTAGGTATGGATGGTCAGGCAAATCAAATTTGTAGACAAATCCATTGGTGTTGCCAGGTTCAAAATTACACTTTAAAATATCATGCTGGAATAGAGTTCATTGCAAAGATACACCAGATACTGGGAAACTGGGACTTTGGAGTTTAAGCATGCGGCAAAGAAGTGTATCCATTATGGGGGTGGCCCATTCCTAGAATGTTCAAACTGAGGATGAACCTAAATGTAGGAACAAAAATTCCACTTGATCATTTTGAATGTGTGGGAGGTTCCTATATTTTTTTTGAGTGGATTTGTTTGGTTCCAAGAAGGAACCCTAATGATAAAAGATAAAATCCCAAAGCTCTTCAACGTGCGATTGGAGTTGACCTTCATTGAATTCGGTTGCAATTCTCTCACCAATCACTACATTCCACATGCCTTGATGTGACTCATCCCTTGGATTTCCTCTCATGTATTTGTCTTATCCTATCTATGCCTTACTTCTATAAAAGGCTAGAGGATACTTCTTTTTATTTTAAGTTCAAAACTTTTGGATGTCGGAAGAGCCAAAAATTCTCTAAGTTTTGTTCTTTTTTCTTGTTTTCTGAATCATTTCGGTCTAAAAACTTGTATGTACATAGGCATTAATTAATATTAGAGCCAATTTGATAGCTACCTATCTCATGAATCTTTGAAGCTAGTTTTGTTAGTTTAGCCAAAAAAGACTATGTGCTGCGCTATTTAAGGGTGCATACAGAACCTACTCGGTGTCCAAAATAAAACCCCTCTCTTTAAAAGTTCACACCATTTTATATGTTGTAAAGAAATTTGGTGAAATATAAAGCGGTTTTCTTTGATTTGGTTAATTCTTTGGGGCATGCGTGGAGAATAACCGAGAGATTTTTTAATGTTTAGTATTTTTATGCTTTATTTTAGAATAGATGTTTAAATTTTTGAAAATGCCCCAAAAAATAGATGAATGAATGGAAATTTATTGAAAATATTTCATTTTCTATGAAATTGTTGAATGCTTAAAGCTAAATCTACTTAAGTGATTGCAAAATTGTTGATATTCATGAAATATTATTTCAAATCTTTCGATTTCATGATATTATTTTATGATCCAATTGAAAGTTCAGTGTCTAATACATATCATTTCAAACAACTATATCCCCTTTGAGATTAACAACAATTAATAACATTCTATTTCCACAGTCCATGATCATTAGTAATCAAGATTTCTGGATAAAACTGTGTGCAATTTTTCTTCATCAACGTTTTGGTCTCTCTCTATCTACTAATCATCCTGATGATGGATCATGGAGTATGATCCGAAACGTTGATGAAGAAAAAATGCACACAATTTTATCTAGAAATCTTGATTACTAATTAACAACAATATCAAATCATACTTTGAAGTGAACCTAGTACAGTCAAGACCTGACTACCAGAGACTTGGGATTGAATTGAGTCAATATTTTCCTATTAAACAAATTCCTCTTTTAGATTGTCTCCGTTCTAGATCTTTCAAGAAGGATAGGCTCTTCACAGTTTGTCTATGAAGAATTTATTCACCTGTTGCTGTGAATAACATCATCATCAACAGTAATGAGGATCAACATGAATAGAATGTAACCAAACTATTACTTTCCAACCTTCTGGAAACTTGTAACTTTTTATAATAATAACACAATTTAATCTTCCACTTAGTTTACTAATCTATTGACAATACCCTACATCATTTTTTTTTGCATATTTTTGAGAAAAAATAAAATACCATTGAACTATGTATCCTTTTCCATAGTTATAAACATAAAATGCATTTGCAAGTCTGATATCTTCCTCAATCACCTACATACATGATATAAACATTAGATGATAACATTGGCATCATACAAATTAATGTGCATTCTTACAAATTAATCCAACGAACCATCGATGTCTACTCTACTCTTTATTGTGTCAAGTATTGCCTCATGGTCAGAGTCACACACATTCCACAAGGTCTTGTTCAAAGGTCTATCCCCATATTTGAACAAATGAACATTGGATGCTATTACAAGGTCCGAGTAATGAAGAATCTTCTGATGCATGTCAAAGTCTTGAAACAACTAGACATTAATACTCTTATGTGAGTACCTTCTAAGCCATGTTCCAGTAACAACCACTAAGCCTATAGGGTATTCAATGTTTCTCCATCTATAACTGGGTCCTCCAATTTATTTTTGGCCTTAACACAACAACACAAGTAATAATCTATTCCCTCTTCATTGTTCTTCATTTGCAATAACTACATAAACATGCCCTACATTGATATGTGCAAAAAATTAGATGAAATTAGTCAACATTACAAATACACTACAAAGAAATATAACAATAGGAATTTCAAAAACTATGCAAGTAGATATGTTACCTAGTTGAACTAGATCTAATATGTGGTCAAAGTCAACTGATGATTCCATTTATGTCAATTCCAATGCTGTTGGAGGGTGATAAATGTGAAGTGGGCTAAGATAACTTAACCACCATTCGCCAACCCACTCCTTTGAATCAAACTCATCCTAGACTTGCATTGTACATGAAGAACAAAAGCATGCCATCTTCCGTGTATGGATACTCCATGAACCTGCATTTGAGCTAAGGAAAGAGTGTACCTCCCTTGATCCTATTAGTGCACAACAATCATTATATGGTGCAATGTTAGTATCATCCATCAACCAAAAAAATATAAAAATTGAAGACTTACCTTCATTACCTAAACCCATCAAAGCATTACACCACTCGATGATTGATTTTACATTTGTCAACTTTGCATTTTCTTTATACTTTAACTCTTCTCGTGCTAATGCACTTTTGACACATGCTCCTACACCATCATGCTCCCCCTTTCCATGCTCAGCCTCACAAAATTTCCAAATATGCTAAACACCTATAATGACATGCATCCTGCTCAACTAGTAGAACATCTATGAGTTCTTGTACTGTGCTGCACAGTTATCCGACCATATTATATGCTGACTGTATGCTATGCCCCTATGAGCCAAATCACTACAAAACAACTGGAAGCAACCTTGCATGAACTTTGGAGAATTTGTGCGATCATCACTAATATAAAATTGGTACTCCCTCAATACCTTCATTTGGTCCTCTCTACTATCAACTGCATGAATGAATGCTATGTGCACAAATATAGAAACCTAGGTGGAGTTGTAATATTATGACTTCACCTCATGCTATGGTTGTAGAGTAGTTTTTTGCAAAGTTGACCACTGAAAATATGCTACCAATTGGAAAGGTGTCCTTGCATAACTTGAATTGCAAGTCCAACCATCGAGCTCTATGGGTATGCCTTGCATACTCATACACTATACTGTCACGAAATGTAGAAATAAATTGATACACTGACATCTTTTGAATAATCAAATCACACATTTTTGATTGATTACCATCTTTTGTAATGTATGCCACTGTTTTATACTTCTCGAACTCTACTAGTTGCTTTCCAACTGCAAGTGTGCTTTCCATATGTTGACATACTGACATACATTGCAAGCCACCACAATACTAACATGAACCATCCAAGCATAGTTTCCTGTAGAATATTTGGCCATCCTCTCTTTCACACAATTTTTTTGATAAGAAATATCTTGAAGATGTTGGTGGGGCATGTATGCAAAAATCCTATAAAACATTGTTAGTATGCAAATATAAACATATAGAACAATAAACATCATAATGGTAAGAGAATTAAATATGTAATCTAGAACAAGTAGTGCATGCGTGATTTATCTTGACATAAAAAGGTTTAAGTATTTCAAAATATCTTTGAAAATTTTGAATTTGAGGATAATCCTCTTGAAATTTATGAGATTTTTTGTTTCAGTAGTATCCAAAAAATGCTTTGGATGTGGCTCACAGTTCCGACTACGAATTATCCTTCTTACCACATCCCTTTGATTCAGAGATGTCCTTGTGTTATTCTTTCAATAATCTTTAATTAGTGTTCTCAATGCTTCAACAATTGGTTTATCTTTTCGCTGGAGTCTTCCTGAGAATGCCCATAATTAAGTTGAATTGGTGTCCTTAATGCTTTGGCACCTTTAAATGGATCTTAATAAAGTTTTTCTATTAATTTTGAATTGTTGACTCATCTTTCTAACGAGACAAGATCTCCTTGTTTGATTACTTACCAAAGTCAATGTAATGACACACTGGGTGACATTACTATCTTTTGAGTGTGAGGTCTTACCCACACTCTCATAAGCATCCATTAGATACTTTACAATAGTATTTTCACTTGAAGCATTCAATGTTCTCAACCCAAGAATCTTCATGATGTTTCTATACTTTATACCTCGCATAATTTCAACAAATAGTTGACATCTTATGGTCTCATTTAACTTTTCAAAAAACAATTTCCAAATCTTATCAGCATATCTTCTACAAGTGCATTTTAGAATCTTACCTTCTATTGTCTGCAAAATATTCTCATTAATATTAATCAAAAACTTTGACTTTCTATGAAAAATTCTAGGTGTTGTTCTCTTAGGTACATACATATGAACATAAGGAATTTCATCAATATTTAAGTGAGATGGGCTAGATCGTATACCTTTTATTGAGGGTGGAATAGATGATATACCTTGAGGTTGACATGGGCATGATGGTGTACCTCCTTCCTCAAATGCGAGTGATGATGTACTCTCAACTTGAGATGAGCTGAATGGTGTCCCTCCATATTCACTTGCAGTAGAGGGTGTGTCTCCAACTACAATATTCAAATCTATCTTAGCACGATGGTTTTGCATTCGTTCCCTTTGTTCCACCAATGTCCTTTGTGCCACCAATGCTCGAATGAATTTTTGGATGGAATTCCTTAAAGAAATGTGGTCATGTGGCATGCAATGATTTCAAGATAGGCTCAAAATGGAAACATAGACAAGGCATGTGAGTTTTTTGACATTAAGTTCTTGGTAGAGATGTATCCAAAATGTGGTACCATTGACAAGCTAGTGAGCTCATAGCTTGTCAATGTGGTGGGGTTGACAGGGTAGGGGGATGTTTGAATGAGACCGCGTTTCTATGAGGCATTTTTTCAAACACCCCCTACCTTTTCAACCCTACCATAATCATTGTGAGACCCCATTTCTATGAGGCATTTTTTCAAATTGCCCCTACCTTGTCAACCCTACCGCATTGACAAGCTAGTGAGCTCGCTAGCTTGCCAATGCTCACATGAATTTTTTGATCCAATGCCTTAAAGAAATGTGGTCTTGTGGCATGCCATGATTGCAAGATAGGATGCACCTTTTCCCATGTTGTTAACTTAGCCTTGAATAAAGAGTCTTGAAACAGTGGAGACAAGGGTTACAATCCCTTGTCGGTAGACTAATCAAGTCAACATTTAAAATATATCACAACATTAGTGATGAGGTAAGCTTAGAAATAGAGATGATAACCAAAATAGATTTAAAGATCTATCAATGTGGGAGGAGTATATTCCAATTTTATAGAGACATGTGTGGAAAATTTGGTAGTATAGACAATGCAATCATTTGTTTGAAAAAATTCACATCACCATGACACCCCATTTATTGGAGGCATTTCTTCAAATAGATGATTTCCTTGTCTATGTTGTTTGATAAAATGCTTTGGTAGACATGTATGGAAAATTTGGTAGCATAGTCAAGGAAATCAGTTGCTTGGTAGAATTGTTTGACAAAATACCTCAATAAGATATGTCCTCATGGACTAGAATGATTGCAAGATATGTACAAAATTACTTTGTTGAAAAGGATTTAGAAATTTTTAAGCATATACAATTTCTAGGTGTAAAACCAAATTCCACTACATTTTCCAACATCCCCCATGCCCATACGAAAATGAAAGCTTTGGAGAGGAGTATGCACATCCATAGAAAATGATTGAGAATTGATGCATCATTTTACATACTTATAACTTCTCTCTCATATATATGTGTATACAAAATGTGGAAACATACACAAGGTAGGTCAATTGTTTAACATAATGCTTCAAAGAGATGTGGTTTAAAAATTTAATTGGCAAGTGTAAAGAATTGTGTAATTTAAAATGTGCATTGACAAGCTAAGGTTATAATGACAAACAAATAATGATGAACATGGAATATGAAAAATAAAAAAATCAAAGCAAGCCAAAATATAATGAAATAAAATATAAAGAAAATGTGTAAAGAATTTGCATACCTAAAAAATGAAGATTTGAATGGAGGAGTTCTATCCAATTATGTAGCCTTTGCTTCTTCTTACTTCAAACTCCTCAACAATTTGAGTTTTTCAAAATCTTTTTTTCCTTCAAATTCAATTGTATATCACTCTTGAATGGAATTGAGACTTGAATTGATATATATCAAATTTGACGTGAAAACTCTTCTATTTCATGCAAAGGTGGTGGAAAAATCATAAAAAGGTGGTAGAATGTGAAAAAATTGCATGCACACTTCACAAAAGCATCAAAAAGATTCTTTTTGTCAGAACACACACATAATCGGGAGAATATGTAGAATTTGGGCCTAGAGATCATGGGTATTGTTAGAACTATAAAATTTTGAAATTTTTACAGTGTATTGCATTCAAGAGTTCTAGCATTGAGTCCTCATCATAAGCATAAAATTCCCTCTTTGTATTGTCTTGCTTATTTTTTGTCATGTGATCCATTTGAATCCATCTAGTCCTTCATATTTCATTAAAAGACCTGAATCAGCAAGACATAGTAAAAGTCTCCCCGACCTGATTTTTCACTAACGTATGTTTGTTGCAGACTATCGATAGGACAATTTTCTTGTTTCGGCGACACAAGGAGTCATTTCAGCAAAGGGAATCATTGTCAGAGTGAAGTCATAGCGAATACATTGTGTTTTTCCGACTAGTGCATGTGGAAGTATATCGGTCAAGCTAAAGGTATTCGGGAGAATGTCTTGGCGAAGTATTTTTTCTTGCCGACATGCATATAGAAAAAATATATCGGCATATACTGGGGCGTCGTTGTAATGTCACAACGAGTTCAATTTGTCTTACCAACTGACTTGCAAACAAATGTCTCGATAAGACTTATGTGCATCGGGGAAGGTCTTAGCGAAGTGGCTATTGTTTGGCCGAATCAAGTTCAAGGGAATTCAAAAGCTATCGGTGAGAAGTTATAGTGTCTTGCCGGAGAAGTTATAGAGTCTTGCCAATTCAAAAGTTATGCCAATAGAGATGTGCATCGCCAGGAGAAGAAGTTTTCGGTATGAGTCTTTTGGAGTTCTCAGAGTCTTGCCGATGGAATTTATTTCATCGGTAGGATTATTTTCATCGGCGAAAGGGTGATCTTGTCATAGCGACTAGAGAATACATTGAGGAGTACGTATCGGTAAGACGTAAAGATATCTATGAGATATCTCCCGACTTGGAATTGTCACAACGACATGAAAAATAGAAGCAATGGTCAACACGTTGATTCTAGGTGTCGGTAAGACCACAGAGTGTCTTAGCGAAAGGTTAAGTAAATGTTGCAAAAGAAACTTTGCCCCAGATTTGAAATTTTCTCATCAATAGGACATTTGATGCGACAGTGTCAGTTTCAAAGGAGGCTTCATTCGTGCTTCATTAATGGCACTATGGGATAAAACAGTAATGTTTTAATCAATTCCTCATTTCTGAATTGATTGCTGGTGAATTGGCATGCTGAATAGAGAACCGGGATATTTTTCAGTCTAAGGAGCTCGAGTAGAATACTGTAAGTAATTGCTTCTTCATTTTTTCACATTTTGATTTTGTAAGCTCAAAAATGGAGTCTTCTAGTCCTGGAAAGGGTAAGGGTAGAAAGCTTGGTGAGAGTAGTCAGTTGAAGGGAAAGAAACAAAAGACTGATACAGAGCATGAAGGCATTGAACAAAGGTTGAATCAAGACCTTATTGATCAACTACTTGGTTCAGGGCCTAAAGCTAGAAGGTCCGCACAACTTAGGGCAGAAGTTGACAAGATGGATGATAAATGCAAGTTCATAGGTGATGTATGGACCACTGTAAGAGGGTATGAGCTTTTCAATTTCCACTACCATAGGAGAAATCGTTTTGAGCCAGTCTGTAATCCATGGAAGTTGAATGTAGGGAAATTGGTGTGCCCTAATGTATTTGTAAATGCAGAATTGGTAAAATTGCTTGTTGATCATTATGATCCAAAACATAAAGCTATATGTGATCCTTCTGGAAAACCACAGATACATGTGTCAAAAGAAGCAATAGGTGAGGTTTTCAAATTGGAAGGGTTTTGCAATGAGGAAATTAATTATGAGGAGTTGCAGAAGGAATTTTCAAGAATGGATACAAGTTACAAGGGTTGGAGGTTACCAATTCACAAGGTTAAACAAGGTAACAAGCTAGAACCTTTGGAGGATAGTGAAGGGCCTCCCTATCATGTAGATTTGTTTGAACCTTATATGAAGTACACATATTTTTTAGTGTGTCAGGTGTTGGGAATGGATGCCCCGGAATTCATGTCAATGGTGCCAATGATTATCACAACAGATATCCAATATCATAACTCCAGGCCATTTGATTATGCTTCATATATTTCCAAGGAGTTTGATTCAGGATTGATGGCTATAAAGGGTGGAGCTTCTATTGTTCATCTCAGAAAATATTCATTATTGATGCACTTAGTGCTATATTTCAGACAGGAGTTAGGGGTATGGCCTCTAGAAATGAGAGTTTCTCAAATTGGTAAGGAGGGTGAAGCATTTCTTGTTCAGTTGTGGACTGCTATTTGGGACAATAGGTTTGCTGGTTCTACTTTCATTCATTTTGAAGAGAATTTTGTAAAGACATTGTATAAATTGTATCATTATCCTTGTAACTATTCATTGACTGATGAGATCAAAAGATTCCTTTGGCCAAAAGACTTCAATGGGCCAATTGATCATAATTGGGGAGACCGGTATTGTTTGGAGGGAGCTACAGTAATCAGAGTATATGGATTTGAAGATGCTCCTCTCATTTTTCCAAGGACATTTCCAAATAGGGTTGCATATTTGGAAATTGTCAGATAGATGGATTACTATAGTGTGATACATTTTAGTTCTTTTGGGAAGCAGGCTTTTATGCCTAGTACTTTGTGTTTTGGTGATTTCATTGTGTTGGCTAAAGAGGGATATAATTCAATCCTTGATAGATTGTTGCATTATAATATGAAAAGAGGACCAACCAGGAAAAACTGACCCTGAAGGATATATCAATTCAGCCAAAGAAAGGATTAACTTTGGAGGGTATCAGCATGTACCCTATCCTTTTGATGATATGATCAGGAATCTGGATGAAGATGAAGCAGAAATGGTAGTTGAAAGATATAACCAAGGGCTACAGGATATTGAGCTATTGTCTTCTGGAGATGAGGAAACACTAAGAGCTAATGTGCCACAGGGTAAAACATAAAAGGTATCCAGGATGAGGACTCAGCAGTATGTCTGTCCAGTTAGATAATAGAGTATTGAAAGTGGTGATGTTGATGCAAGGCACATGGAATACAGATCATTTGTATCTGATGATGAGTTTATACATTCCCCAGAGTTCAAGGCATTCTTGTACAAGCAGAAGGGGAAGGAAATAAGATAGAATGTTGATGATGTTACTTTTGGAAATGAGGAACAATTGCTGGCTCAATTAAGAAGATGTGTGGATGATGAACTGACAAATATGACTCCTAAAAAGGGGAGGAAAATGTTGGAGAGTGTTGGTGTCATGATCTTTCTTGGCCTTGATTTGAATTTTGCATTAGTTTTTGATAGTTTCTTGAAGGGCAGTAATGCTACTTACAAGCTTGATAAGGAAAAGGTGACATAAGTATATGCAGGCTCCAAGTATAATACTGATGAGGGATCAATGTTGATATGGGATTTGTACCCACCTCATAGGAAATCAGTGGTAATTGATACAGAGAAGGCATTTGGCCATGTCATGACTCTAAAAGCTGGAGAAGCTGATCATGTAGCTACTACAAATATTGGGGTAAATATTGCAAAGTTGAATAAAGCACAAATTCAGCTATTGATAAAAGAAAGAGAGATGTACAAAGAAAATAATGAAAATTTGTTGAGAGAAAATGATAGACTCAAAGACTTGGTTGGTGTTTCAATGGGGACAACCAAAATGATCACTCAAGGAGAAAGTTCTCAGGTGAAAGACCACTGGGTAGGATCAAGTGCTTATTCTCAGGGAAAGCATGATGCAATTGCTGCAATTGTTAAGAAGAGGTAGGATCATTTGACATCCTGGTTGAATAAATTGTGGGGAAGATACTCTCATACTCTTGTTGCATTGAAGGAGCACACAAGGTTGGATGGACGAGTTATGGAGAAGTTTCATGAACTGGCCCAAAGTGATGAGGCTAACAGTACTGCACTTGAAGCTGCAAATCATATAATCAATTGCCATTGAAATTTCTATGATGAATTGCAAGGGGATGAACAGGGGTTAATTGCAACTGCCAAGAAAACTATGATCAAATTCTTTGATGATAAAGGTGAATTGAAGGATGTTGTCAGATGGAAAAACGAATGTGAGTCAATGCTGGATGAAATCATGAAGATGGCTTCTGCAGAGGATATAGCATTGGAGGAGGTTAGCGAGCAAAATGAGGAAATGATCAAGATGGAAATCACGATCCAGAATGTTGTTGAAGATGCTGACACATATGAGCGCCAGGATTATTTGGATCACCTCACTAAGACTCATTTGTGTCTAAATAGAGTCTAATTATTCTCTATCTTTTGTTTTGTAATTGATATTTCCTATTTCCGAAAGGTTGCATCCTTTCATATTCTCAATGTATAAATGTCCATTTTGAAAACATTGTGTGGGCAAGAGGTAGAATAGGATAGAGAATAGAGAAGGGACGGTAAGATACAATTTTTTGGCAATGATGAGAATGGTCTCATATGTAAAATCATGGAGATATCAATGAAAATCTGATTATGGTGCAATGGTTTATGGTATCGGTTGTTTATGGTATTAATTGAAAAGTATTATTGAAGTTGTCTCCTTAATGGTGTTTTCTGGTTATTCAAATTGGTGTAACAAGTTTATACCTAGTTTTTTAGTGCACATTTGTTGCGTCTGTATGGCCAATTAATAGATTCTTTCCAGTAAAGATTATATTCTTTGGATTGATCATAGTAATTAGGGAATGTCAATTGGATTACTAAGAAGAACTCAATAATCGTAATCTTGCATGTTTATATAAGCTATAAACCACATAAAATGCTAAGTAACTTGAATGTCTGCCAGAACAATGTATTTGTTTCAGATTTCTCTTGACTCTGTAAAACCCTATAAGGCACTGGTCTTTTCATTTTCATTCTTTAGTTTCACTCACATTTTTACATCTATTAACTAAGCATATTAGGGTTTAGTTTTGAATATTGGTATACAATTTATACCAAAGTTGTTTTATTTTGTCCATTTCAATTTTCCAACGTGGACAAATCATTGCATGAAAGATAATAATAAGCCAAGCTTGCGTAATTCAAATAGGTGTACCTGCCTAGGTCTAGCAGCACCTGAAGAGTAGAAGGTTCAAAGTCTTTTTGACCTTGTCTGTTACCCTAAAACATTGTGAAATATTGGCAACCTTTCATGGTTCAAACTTGCATTTTTGAGAGCTAACAGGTATATTGAGTTTTTTTTATCATTTTTAGAGCACGAAAAAACACACTCGCATTAAAACATGCTCACATTAAAACACGCTTGCATTATGGGAAATTTGATTTTTTATAAGTTTCTTTTCTCTCTCACTCTATCCTTAGCCATCCATCCCACTTATCCATCTAGGTCTCTTACTTATCCCTAAACCCTCAACCCTAGACACTATGCCTTAAACCCTAATCCTTTAAAACTTAAACCCTAAACCCTAATCTCTCTCTCTCTCCCACTCTCTCTCTCTCTTTCACTCTCTCTTAGGTCTCTCCCTCTCTCTCTCCCACTCTTAGGTCTCTCTCTCACTCACTCCCTCTATCTCTTTCCCTCTCTCTCTCCTCCCTCTATCTCTTTCTCTCTCTATATCTCCTACCTCCCTCCTCCCTCTCTCTCTCTCTCTCTCTCCCTCCCTCTCTCAACTCTCTCTATGTCTCTGTCTCTCTCCCTCCTCTCTCCCTCTCTGTCTCTCCCTCTGTCTCTCTCCCTCATGCACTCCCTCTCTCTCTCACTCTCTCTCTATCTCTCTCCTCTATCTTTCTCCTCTCTCTCTCACTCCTTTATCTCTCTCCCACTCTCCCAATCTCTCCCTCTCTCTTGGTCGCTCCTCCCCATCTCTCTCTCTCCCCCTCTCTCTCTCTCTCACACACTTCCTCTCTCTCTCTCTTAGTCTCTCCCTCCTCCTCTCCCTCTCTCAGGTCTCTCTCTCTCTCACTCACTCCCTCTATCTCTCTCACCTCTACCCTTAACCCTATACCCTCTACCTTAACCCTTAAACCCTCTACCCTCTACCCTCTATCTCTCTCCCACTCCCTCCCCTCACTCTCAAGTCTCTCCCTCCTATCCCCTCTCCCTCTCTCAAGCCTCTCTCTCACTCTCACTCAATCCCATCTCTCGCCCCTTTACCCTTAACCCTCTACCCTCTACCCTTAACCCTTTACCTTCTATCTCTCTTCCACTCTATCTCTCTGTCTCTCTCTATCAAGTCTCTCCCTCCTATCCCCTCTCCCTCTCTTAGGCATCTCTCTCTCACTCAATCCCTCTATCTCTCTCTCCTCTACCCTAAACCCTAAACCCTAAACCATTAACCCTTAAACCCTCTACCCTCAACTCTTAACCCTCTACCCTCTATCTCTCTCCACTCCCTACCTCTCTCTCTCTCTCAAGTCTCTTCCTTCTACCCCCTCTCTCTCTCAGGTCTCTCTGTCACTCACTCCTATCTCTCTCCCCTCTACCCTTAACCCTAAAACCTAAACCCTTAAACCCTCTACCCTCTGTTGTATTATGGAGACCAATCAAACTCGGATAAAATCTTCATATTATTTTATTATTAAATAATTTTCTACACTTATTAAATATTTATGTTGCACTTGTATCTAAAAGGTGGTTACAAATAAATATTAAATGCTGGAAGTGATTAGGTATAGATGGAAGTGATTAGTTACAACTGGAAGTGATTAGTTACAATATTTTTATTATAAAGTCAAAAGATAGGTGAAAATATTAAATGTAGCCACCCAAAGAAAATGTTTTTTTGGGTACATGAGGCACAACCAATGGCCACACTTCATTGGTAATTAATGAGACATGTGTGGGAGCATATTAGAACACTTGATGATGAGTTTTGAGAGTAGAAGATCATGAAAAATATTAGCAGGAATTTGTAAAGCAGTGGCTAGAAAAACATAGGAAGCGCTGTTGGTACCCATAGCAATGGCTGTGTTAAAACAAGTGAAAAACATGATGAAATGCATTGCTACAAGTTGAAAATATTGCTACATGCATTGTAAAGGTTATTTATTGGAAGTTTAATATATATTGGACCCTGTGTTGGTGGTTGTAGCCTAGTTTTGGGTGAACCATGTTAAATATTTGTGTTCTTTTGTTGTCTAGAATTTTTGTGTGTTCTATTTCTCTATGTTAGTGATTAAATATGCATTTAACTGATAGATATCTACCTTCTAACCCTAACAAGTGGTATTAGATTAGGTTGTGTAAAGTTATCCTTTGCATGAAGGTCTCACTTTTGAGTGGGAGTCTCATGGTTGAGTGGGGGTTATGGCGAATGAGAGTAAGTTGAAGGTAGAAAAATTTAATGGGTAGAACTATTAGTTATGGAAGATATAGATGGAGGACTATGTCTATCAGAAGGATTTATGGCATCCATTTGAAGGGAAATCCAAGAAATCCTGACTATGTCTGATGAGGATTGGGATATTTTTGATAGAAAGGCACTTGGAAGTATTTGTTTATGCCTAGCACAATTGGTGACATTTAATATTTCAACAACAAAGACAACAAAAGATTTGATGAAGACCTCGGAGAAACTATATGAAAAGCCTTCAGCTTTGAATAAGGTATTTCTTATGAAGTGTCTATTTAATATGAAAATGGTAGAAGGTGGGTCAGTTGTTGATTATTTAAATGAGTTTAATATAGTTACCAGTCAATTAACTTCTATAAATGTAAACTTTGATGAAGAAGTTAGGGCTCTTTTGATTTTATGTTTTTTGCCTAAAAGATGGAATAACTTAGTAATGATGGTTAGTAATTCTATTTCTAGTTCAAATACACTAAAATTTGATGATGTTGTTGGTGTTATTTTGAGTGAGGAAATTCGTAGGAACAACTTAGGTGGTACATCCAAATCAGGAAGTGTTTTGAATGTAGAAAGTAGGGAAAAAACAAAGGAGCGAGGAAAGAATTATGGAGGTCATGGGAAGTCATGAGGAAAATCAAAGGACAAGAGGTCCCAATACAGAGATAAGATGGATTGTTGGTACTGTAGTAAGTCAGGTCATTTAAAGAAAGATTCCTAGTCTCAAAAAAATAAAGGAGACAAAAGGGAAGGCAATAAAGAGGAAAATGTGGTAAATAATAAACATGATGAGGATTCTTTGATTCTTTCCCTTGATAAATTTGATGATTCTTGGGTGCTAGATTTAGGGGCTTCATTTCATGCTACGCCCCATAGAAGTTATTTTCTTGATTATGTCCAAGGGGATTTTGGGCTAATTTATTTGGGAGATAATGAACCTTGTTAGATTTTTAGAAAGGGAAGAATCAAGATCAAGTTGCAAAATGGAAATCATTGGATACTAAATGAGGTAAGGCATGTTCCAAATTTAAGTAGAAATTTAATTTCAGTAGGGAAACTAGATGATAAAGTTTGTGTTGTTACATTTAATCATAAAAATTGGAAGGTTACAAAAGGTGCCTTAGTGGTAGAAAAAGGTGTGAAAGTAGGAACCTTATATCTTTGTACAGGTCATACTGTTCCTTCTACTTTAGCTATTGTAGATAAAAATCAATATTCAGTAATAGTTGTTGTAGTTCAGCAGGCAGAAAATCTGATAGTTGACGTGGGTTCTAAATCAACACTGTGGCATAATAGACTTGGGCATATGAGTTCAAAAGGTATAAAAGTACTTCATTCAAAGAATGTTTTACTAGGTTAAAAATGTGTTAATATAGATTTTTGTGAAAGTTGTGTGTATAGCAAACAAAAGAGAGTTTTCTCAAGGATGGGAAGCAAAATAAAGATGAGAAATTGGAGCTTATGCATATGGATGTATGGGGACCAACTCAAGTATCTTCTCTCAATGGTTCTTAGTATTATGTCACTTTTATTTATGATGCAACAAGAATGGTATGAATTTATTTCCTTAGGAAGAAATCTGACATTTTTGAATCTTTTAAAAAATGGAGAAGCTTGGTTGAGAATGAGATGGGTAAAAAGATAAAATGTCTCAAATATGATAATGGTGGTGAGTATTACAACAAATAGTTTGAATATTATTGTCCCTCTAATGGTATTCATAGGAAACAATGGTTCCAAGGACTCCACAAGAAAATGGAGTGGCTGAGTGCATGAATAGAACAATAATATAGCGTGCACAAAGTATGAGATTGCATGTTGGGCTACCTTTAAACATGTGGGAAGAGGTTGTACACACTGCTATTTATATGATTAATAGAGGCCCCTCTAATCATTTGGGCTGTGGTATTCTAGAGGAAGCATGGAAAGGTAAGAAAGTGAGTTATCCTTTTCTCAAAACCTTCACTTGTAAAGCATTTCCACATGTAGATTCAGAAAATAGAACCAAGATTGATGCTAAATCAAAAAAATGTATATTTGTTGGATATTACATTGATGAATTTGGTTATAGACTTTGAGATTTTGAAAATCATAAAATTGTGAGAAGTAGGGATGTCATATTCAATGAGAAAGTGTTGTACAAAGATTAATTGTAGCAACATGCGAGGAAAGAAAATGATTATGTAGTGCTAGATGATACTTCAAACAAAGATGTTCCAATGGTTCCTTATGCCCCACAACAACAACAACAAATATCACAAACTCCAGTGAATGTTAGACGATCTTCAAGGATAAGTAGACCTATGAAAA
Organism: Sequoia sempervirens; assembly: GCA_007258455.2. Taxonomy (NCBI): domain Eukaryota; kingdom Viridiplantae; phylum Streptophyta; class Pinopsida; order Cupressales; family Cupressaceae; genus Sequoia; species Sequoia sempervirens. The sequence continues at coordinate 35,526 of VDFB02109268.1, read as the reverse complement.
TATTTTCTCCCTCTTTGTATTCTATTTAATTAATTGATGTTGGTGAACCAGAATGCTATGATGAAGCTATGCAAGTGAATGCCAAGGTTCAGTGGGAGCATGGAATGGAAGAAAAAATAGATTCTTTGCTAAAAAATTGGACTTGGGACTTATGCAAGTTGCCTATAAGTAAAAATGATTTACCAAACAAATGGGTTTATAGGCTGAAACAGGAAGATGGAGGTAAGAAAATATTTAAATCCAGGTTAGTTGTAAAGGGATTTGTACAGAAAAAGGGTATTGATTTTGATGAAATCTTTTCTTTAGTTGTTAAAATGACTTCTCATACTATTTTAAGTATTGTGGCTACTGAAGATTTGTATTTAGAACAAATAGATGTTAAAATGATCTCTCTCCATGGTGATTTGGAAGAGGAAATATATATTTAACATCCATAAGGATTTGAGGTCAAAGGTAAGGAGAAACTAGTGTGAAAATTGAAGAAAAGTTTATATGGCTTGAAACAAGCACCTCGACAATGGTATATTAAATTTGATAGTTTTATGGCTGAGCAAGGGTACAATTGGTGCAATTTAGACTATTGTGTTTACTTTAAGAGGTTAGATGATGATAGCTACATTATTTTATGTTTACATGTTGATGATATGCTTGTAGCTGGGTTTAACATGGATCACATAAGGGAGTTGAAACAACAATTAGCAAATTCATTTGCTATGAAGTATTTAGGGGCAACAATACAAATCCTTGGTATGAAGAGTACAAGAGATAGAAAAAATAGAAAATTGTTTTTTATCTTAGGCTGATTATGTTGAGAAGGTGTTGTAGAGGTTTAATATGGAGAATGCAAAAGCTATCAACACACCTTTTCCTAGTCATGTCAAATTGACTAAGGATATTTGTCCAAAGACACAAGAGGAGTGAGAAAAAATGTACAAGGTACAATATACTTCAGCTATAGGCAGTTTAATATACGTCATGGTATGTATGAGACCTAATATTGCACATGTCGTAGGAGTTGTTAGTAGATATATGAGTAATCTCGGAGTTGAGTATTAAAATGTGGTAAAATGGATTCTTAGGTATTTGAGAGGTACATCCAATAAATGTTTATATTTTGGGGGCTCTAATACTGATTTAAAAGACTATTGACTTAGATTTGGTAGGGGAAATTGATACCAGGTGGAGTACCATAGGTTGTCTTTACTATTGGTGGGACAATAGTGAGTTGGATTTCTAGTTACAAAAGGTGGTTGCTTTATCCACCATAGAGGTAGACTATGTAGCTGCAATAGAGGTGACAAAGGAGATGATATGGCTACAACTTTTTATGGAAGAGTTGGGAAAATAATAGGTTGAAAGTTACCTATTTACAAATAGTCAGAGTGCTATACATCTTGCAAAAAATTCTGCCTTGCACTAAAAAAAAAACCACATATAGCTGAGATATTATTTCATTCGGTCAGTGTTGGAGGATGGATAGGTAAAGCTGGAAAAGATACATACACATGACAATCCAACATATATATTTACGAAGGTGGGGACAAGGGAGAAGTTGAGCTCCTCTTCAACTTCGGTTGGCCTTCAAGGTTGAATTTAAGTAAAAAGGATTGTAGGGTCCAAAGTGTTTATTTCCAATGAGAGTTGTAGGCACAACAATGTTTTGGTTAGTCTCCAAGTGGGAGATGGTATGGAGTGGAGTTTGATCAGTCTCCAAGTGGGAGATTGTTGTGTTATGAAGACCAATTAGATTGAGATAAAATATTTATACTATTTTATTATTAAATAATTTGCTACACTTATTAAATATTCATGTTGCACTTGTATCTAAAAGGTGGTTACAAACAAATATTAAATGGTGGAAGTGATTAGTTACAATATTTTTTTATTATAAAGTCAAAAGATAGCTAAAAATATTAAATGTAGCCGCTCACAGAAAAGGTTTTATTAGGTGCATGAGGCACAACCAATGGCCACACTTCATTGGTAATTAATGAGACATGTGTGGGAGAATATTAGAACACTCGATGATGAGTTTTGAGAGTAGCATGTCATAAAAAAATATTAGCAAAAATTTGCAGAGCAGTGGCTGGAAAAATGCAAGAAGCACCGTGGGTACTCATAGCAATGGTTGTGTAAAAATAAGTGAAAAATGTGATGAAAAAGTTGCTATAGGTTGTAGATGTTGCTGCATGCATTGTAATGGCTATTTACTAGAAGTTTAATATATATTGGACCCTGTGATGGTGGATGTAACCTAGTTTTGGGTGAACCACATTAAATCTTTGTGTTCTTCTTGTGTTGTCCAAAATTTCTGTGTGTTTTATTTCTCTATTTTATTGATTAAATCTACATTTAATTGATAGATATCTACCTTCTAACCCTAAAAAGTGGTATCAGAGTAGGCTGTGTACATTTATCCTTTGCAGGAAGGTCTCACGGTTGAGTGGGAGTCTCACGGTCAAGTGAGAGTTATGTCAGATGAGAGTAAGTTGAAGGTAGACAAATTTAATGGGAAAAACTATGAGTTATGGAAGATGCAGATGGAGGACTATCTCTATCAGAAGGATTTATGGCAGACATTAGAAGGGAAAGCCAAGAAACCCTCGACTATGTTTGATGAGGATTGGGATATTTTGGATAGAAATACACTTGGTAGTATTCATTTATGCTTGGCATAATCATAGGCATTTAATATTTTAACAACAAAGACAATGAAAGATTTGACGAAGACCCTAGAAAAACTATATGAAAAGCCTTCAACTTTGAATAAGGTATTTCTTATGAAGCATCTATTTAATATAAAAATGGTAAATTACCAGTTAATTAACTTCTGTAAATGTAAACTTTGATGAAGTTAGGGCTCTTTTGATTATGTGTTATTTGCTTGAAAGTGGAATATCTTGGTAATGGTAGTTAGTAATTATGTTTCTGGTTCAAATATATTGAAATTTGACAATGTTTTTGTTATTTTGAGAGTGGAAATTCATAGGAACAAATTTGGTGGTACATCCATATCAGGAAGTGTTTTGAATGCATAAAGCAAGGGAAAAACAAAGGAGAGAGGAAAGAATTCTGGAGGTCATGGGAAGTCATGTGGAAAATAAAAGGACAAGAGGTCCCAATATAGAGATAAGAGGGATTGCTGGTAATGTGGTAAGCTAGGTCATTTAAAGAAATATTGTTGGTCTCAAAAAAGTAAAGGAGACAAAAAAACAATAAAGAGGCAAATGTGGTAAGTAATAAATCTGGTGAGGATGCTTTGTGTAACTGAAGATTTGTTTTAGGATTAGATTCAAGTTATCAAATCAAATGCGAAAGACAAAACCCAAAGTAATTACAAAAAACAAAGGAAGCAAACGTAAATAAAACAAGTATACCAAATAGTTGTTGTGGCCTCCATGATTCACCTTTGTAACACCTTCTTACTTGCTGGATAATGCTTTGCCCTTAGATTTGTCATGCGAACAATCTACAAATATATGCCTATGTCCTACACCAAGCTTTGAAGGATTTGCATAAAATGTCTAAAGCCTATGCCTAAATGCCTATGATTGACAATGTCTATGCCTAAACAATGCTAAGACTTGATTAAATAAAAGACAATAATTGTAATGAGAAGCCTAAGTGTGCAAGTGCAAGAGTGTCCTCGAAAAGTGAGAGGAAAATGGCATTTTATAGAAAATGCCATTTTGAATGGACGGATGAGATCGAATTCTAAGAAAGACCTAGAATGAGGGGCCCAGATTAAATGTCATAATCCCTAATTAGGGTTAGGGAAAAATCATTAATCGAGTGGTCAAGATGCCATTTAAGAAGATTGAATCGGCGGTGGAGAATAAATGAGATAAATTAATTAGAAAATAAAGAATTTTGAAAATCAAGAAGATAAAGATCGTCTGATTTGTGAGATTCAAAAAATCAAGAAGATAAGAGTTGGACTGAAGATCAAATTTGGAAAATCAATAATCTGCTCGATTACTTGATTTTTGGAAGATTAGTTACTATTTTGAATTAAATTAATTCAAAATAATGATTTTGTGAGACAATAAATAATCTTTTTCAGATTATTTACCAAAATGGAGTGACAGTTAAGAAAGTGATGACATTTTAAATAATTTCATTTATTTAAAATGAGAGGAATATTAATTTTGACAATTAAATAATTAAAGATAATTATTTAATTTAGTAGATAAGATTAATTAAATAAATAAATTAATCAATTCATTTAATTATGACAGTTAGTGACATATTAAATAAATAAATGTAATTCATTTATTTAATAATCAGGAAGAATTAATGAATAAGGATAATTAAACAAATTTATAAATTTATTTAATTATAGGGAAACTTAGAGAATTAGTGACGTATTTAATAAATAAATAGAATTTATTTATTTAATAATCATGAAGAATAAAAGGACATGAATTAATTAAATAATTATGAATTATTTAATCAATAGTCGAATGTGGACCAAGGATATAATTAAATGTCTTAATTATGCTAGGACGAAAGTGGTAAAAATGAAGCTTGCAGGCCTAGGTCATTTTTAAGTGTCTACATTTTGCCCCTCTTTTTCATAATGTAGCATGTTGCATTGTGACAAATAAAATAAGTCAAAAATATGCCCCGATGCAAAATAAGATGAGGAAGAATGAGGAGGGTTGTGGTATGCCCCCTTGAGAGGACAGATAGGTTCCAAGAACATAGGTGTGCTCTCGAAAACTGATGAGAAGACTAAAATATGAAGAGACAAAGAAATGTTAGTGCAAAAGATATGGATGATGATATGGATGCAATGCCTATATGAGATGAGCTAGAGAAGATGATAAGATAAAATGAAATGCATGTTAGTTCCTAGACCAAATCCTTCAAAGCCTAACCATAGGACTTTAATATTTATTGCTCTTAATCATCATTGGGCAGTAAAATGACACAAATGGACAACAAACACCATGATATGACATAGACCAAGGTGTGCAAGGTCATCCACTTGAAAAACAGAGTCACAGACAAGGAATGTCTTAACTCATACTAAGGGCGAAGTTGCCCCAGTCTTTTTGTCAAGACAATCCACAGACAATAGTCAAAGAAAATAAAATAGGCCAGGAGACGTCATCGCACCTCTAAATCCTTCATGGGACATCCTCAAGGTAGCTAGTAACATGACCAAAAAGACAAGATAGTAAAAATATAAGACAAAATAGCCAAGATAGTCAAAAGATAAGACAAGAAAGACCAGAAAGATTAACAGCCATGTAATTTTGTTTGCCAATGTTTGTTTGCCAAAAAATGAATTCTTGCCGGTTTGACAGTTTAAGAGCTTTTCCAATTTGACAGTGTTGACAATTTGACGGAGCCTATTGTCAGGAAGGACACATCCTGAAAAAGGCAAAGGACATTTTGACGAGGTCCAACTCCAAGGACACATCTTGAAAAGGACCAAAGAGTGACGAGACTGACATTGTTTTGAGTAATATGTTTTGGCAAGTTGACTAATGTTGACTATATGATTGATTGGACTGTGCTATCTGATTTTGACCAATTTTGACATTGATGTTTCAAATGACTGTCTTGTGTCTGAGTTTGACTGTGTCTGACTTATTTGACCAATGTGACGATTGTGAAAAATGACATGATTTTATTTGGACCAACCTAAAAGGACTGACCTAATGTCTCGAGGACTCATCGACTGATGGCCTTGCCTACGTAGCAAATGCGCAAAGACAACGTAGTTCGATGATGACATTCACTGACTGACATGACTGACTTTGACTCTGTTTTTGGGATTTTGACATTGATTTGGATGTTTTTGTGTTTTTCTTTAGGACGTTTTATGATTTTTTTGTCTTTTTCAGGACATTTTATGATGTTTTTGTCTTTTTTCAGGACATTTTATGATGTTTTTGTCTTTTTTTTTAGGATTTTTTATGATTTTTTTTTGGATTTTGACGTTTAAGAGGATCGTGACAAATGCATATGACTGATGCCTAAACATGAGAATCCAAGGGAAAACATGATTGTGCCCTTAGTCAAGCTGAATACCAATTGACAGGTGATGACAATGTTGTTTGACGTGGGAAGGACGCATCTCGAAACAACGTGAGGACTATGATGATAATGTGACAAAAGTATGGAGGTCTACAACCGGGCCAGGAACACAATCAAGTAAAATTTTGGATAATGTGCTTGTATGTATTAGAATCGTTGCATTTGGAATGACTTGGTTATGACTAGATGGGATGATGATTATCCTTAGAACATTTGACAAGGGAAAGCCAAGATAGGTGACATGCATGAAAGGATAAGAGGTGGCCTTGGTAAAGGACAGGGGGCATGAGTCTAAGGGAATTGTCGTATGATTTTCAAGGACTATGTCGTACAAGGATAATAATACTATGACGGTCAATGACATGATGTTTCGTGAATTGTGTATGACCGAAGGATAGACATGTCAAGAGTTTTCCCAAAGCATGATTTATGTGTGCCATTTTTATGTCAAGACTGAGGTAAGTGAAAAATGTATGAAAATGATATGAATGAAATGGTCAGATGTCAATGTCAAGAGGAAGGCCTAGGAGATGAGACGACTTGCCCCCAAGTGTAAGAGTCCACATAGATGATTTACTTTACACATGACGCCTGTTTGCCAGGTTTTCATCATGGTACTTATACAGAGTGCCTGTTTGCCAGGTTTTCACCATTAGATAAAAATTTTCTCTTTACTATTTTCTTGACTTTTTAATTTTAATTTTTTTGGTGTCACCAAGATGCCTGTTTGCTAGGTTTTCATCAGGGTGATGATTTTTTTACATTTTTCAATTTTTTTTTTCTATTTTTGATTTTTTGGATAGCCTGGATGCTTTAGATAACTACTGATTGTTCTGAATCCATTGACGGTGTCGATGTAGAGACTGGTGCCATGATATGCCAATAATGACCTTGCTAAAGGAGTTGTCTTGTCAGGATCATAGCACTTTCATATAACTGATTGATATCATCATGGTCCTTTCTGATACTAGAGTTGGCCTTATCAAAATACACACATCACAATAGAGTGCCATGAGAGTCCTTGTGGTAAAGAGTTGCTGCCATGATGTGACAGATTTGTGATGTAGGATTTTTGGACTTTAGGCGAGATGTAGGATTATGACAGATGATGGTAAATGTGGAAATGTTGTTTGGACATTTGGATGAATGACTTTTTATTTTCCAAACTTGGGATGGTGGATGATGGATTTTGGAGGGATGGTGTTTGGAACCAACAGTTTTAGATGCCTTGTTTGATGACCATTTTGAAGGAGGTGGACATGTGTTATATGTGGGAGTCCTCTTGTCTTGTGGCTTCACATTGTGATTGAATTTTGTATTTGACTTGGTGTCTTTTTTTGATCCACTTTTCTTTGGGATCGATTTTAATTTCATTTGTCCACTTGTCCTTTTGTTTGATTCAATGGCCTTTGACATTTGATTTTGATCTTTTGACTTGTAAGACTTTTGTTTTTGTTGGTCCCAAAGGGGAGGTTGATTCATGGTAGAATGATGGTTTATGGTGTGGGTGGATGGGGTGTTGGCAGCAATCTTATGACAAGGATTTCTCATGGACTCCATTTTGATGTTTGTATCTGACAAGGTTGCCCCCAGTATCGAGGAGGTACCACTGGAATCGTTTGATTTGTTGTATGAGGAATAACCAAGACCTTGATATTTGTAATTTTCCTGAAGTTGTATTGGTTCTAAAATTCTTTGCTCGTGTATGCCTAGTCCTTTGCCTTGATATTGCATACTTTGAAAGATTATGTTGGCGATGGGGTAGTTGTTGTTTTGAAAGCAAGATGCTAACCCATCATGATGTCTATGGACACTGTCACTTGTAATATTTTAATTTGCAAGAAAGCCTGCTCTGACAAAGATAGATGACCCTAGTTGATAAAGTGTCTTAGCTTCATTGTCATGTTGGACATATTCCTGACTGATATCTTTGGTCTGATCGTGTGACATGTTAGGTTCAGATGATTCTATTGGTGCTTCCAAGGCACTGTCGAAGCCATCATTATGTTTAGTGTCATAAAGTCCCATGATTTTAGCTATAACTTGATCATATGCAAGCATGTCCCTAGTGGAAGATTCTTGTTCAGGAGGAATATCATCTGTGTCCCATGAAGGCAAGTGTCTCATCATGGGAAGTGTCAATAGTCAAGGCTTTTATAGGGTCGACAAGTGTTTGATCATGAATGGCATAAAGGTCAAGGAGTGGATCGTTTTGGACTTCTTGGTCAACAATAGGGTCTTGGTCAAATATGGGGTTGTCGTAGATGATATAATCGGAAATAGAATTTTCGTTAAGGATAGGTGTGTTTTGGATGTCATGATTATTTTGAAGGACATCTTGAATGGACTTTGAGATAGGGTCATGGGATGGACTACCTTGTTCTTGACATGAGGGTGACATTATAAGTTCATGCTTTGGACTTTCATTTTGACATGTATCCTCAAGTTTATTAAATGGGATTTGACTTTGGACTATGATAGAATTTTCATGACTAGATGTGGCTTGTGAGGGGGTGACTTGAAAAGGATTAATGACCAAAGGACTAGGATAGGACGTGGGAACTTGGACTGGACTAGTATATGAAGGACTAGGATATGACATGGGTACTTGCATTTGAGTAGTATGTGAATGATTAGGGTATGACATGGAGTCTTGGACTAGATATGACATGGAGGCTTGGACTGGATTAGGATGTGACAACATAGGATGTGGCATGGGGACTTCGACTATATTAGTTGGTAATGACATAGGATATGACATAGGGACGTGGATTGGATTGGAGTAAGGTTGACTAAAATGGGATGTGGAGACTTGGGCCGAATTGATATGGTATGATGTGGGGACGTGACATGTATTGGTAGATAGTTGATAAGACATGTAGACTTGGACGTGATTGATAGGTGAAGGGTCAGAATATGACGCGGAGGTTTGGTATGGACTAGTTGATAGTTGGCTTCCCTTGTCAAAGTTAGGATAAGGGTGAGTAATGGATGTTTGTTGTGGACTAATGTCATGGATGGTATTAAGTGAATTTTGGTAGTGAAAGTAGATGGACGGAGGACTAGGACTCATGGATTGTTTGTACGAAGGACATTGATTGTCAGTTTGGAGGAATTGTCTCCTAACGTTTAAGGGTTGTTGGTATTGACCTCTACAGAATAATTGGTATTCAAATTTACTAGCAAGCCTATCAATATGTTGGTGAAGGGAAGACAAGGTGATGGATGTCATGATGTTAAATGCAAAGTGATAATGACATTTGTCCAAGGGAAATGACCAAGGCAAGGTGATAAAATTGTTAAGAAAGGATGCCAAATGCCAAGATGACAATGAAGATGTTGACTAAGGAAAATGACCAATGCCAAGTCTAGATGCCAAATGAGGACTATGATGGACAATGCCAAGTCTAAGTTCAAAATGAGGACTGAGATTGTGTTTTGATGTTTTGTTGAAAAGTTTGAGTTGTCTAAGGTCAATTGTTTGTGTTCAGATTTGTGAATATTGTGTATATTGTTTGAAAATCTAGAAAACATTTGACAAACACAATGTTTTGAATGTAAGCAATCGCACATCAGATAAGTACAATACTAGGTTAGGCCATGACAATATTCACTAGATTCTACGTGGGTTTCCCCAACCGCATATCTATAGCATGTGAATTCAGAAGCTTGGCTACACGGGTTCCCCCTTATAGTGCACTCTCTTCTCAGGCCAACCAAGTTTCCAACCCCCATGAAACTCCCATGGTAGGTTGATCACCTCTACTACAAACTACAGAAGTGTGGATGCCTTCACACCGGCCGGTGCTGTGCTAGTAAATAGAAGGTTTTTGGCTTACTACACAGGTTTTTAGTTCAGGACCCCGTTCGAGTGGCCATACATGAGGCAAGAGATTAATCACCAATAAGGTGGCACTCCAGCCTAAAGAGGTTAAGCTCAACAGGGTTTAAGGGAGTACAACTCTGTCTGTATGACACATCCGCACTCACAATCTTAGGTTTTCCCTTAAAATTTACATTTATATACTGGTCGGGGGTAGCTTGGCTTTAGCTCCGTTGCCAGTTTGAGTTGCATTGGGGTGATGAAATCCCCAGGCAAGCCCAATTTCTAGAGTTGGTAACCGTTTCTCTTACACCCAAGATCGCCCGAAAGCGCAAGGGGAGAGGATACTCTGATATACCAAATCGTTAGGTAAAAATAGATAAAAACGGGTCTAGTTTTCTGATCACCAAGTTTTCACATGGTGAGAGCATACTCACCTACCATTTTGCAAATACATTCAAACATAGTAAAATAGAGGTTCATTTTAAATTGCACCAAAATAAAATGTGTGTTACACTACTAAAAATGCAAGCACATTGTTTTGATGTTTAGTCTTTGAAGGAACCTACAAGACAATCCATTAGTAGTTTTAGTGTTTGTCTTCAACCCACGAAAAGTAACCGCCAGCAAGCTGCAAATCCTGATTAGTAACAAAAAAATAAAATAAAAAAATTAATGATAGTAGCAAATTAAAACAGCGATAAATTTTTCAAAACTTAACAAAATTTTAAGTGGTAGATATCTATGGAAAGCTGAAAATCAAACCTTCAAAACCCAGAAAGTATTTTCTACAATTATGCACAAAAAAAATGTTATAGACAAAAAGAAACACGAGTTTTAAAAGCTAAATTAAAATAGTGATCAGTAAAATAGCCATAACTTTCTCAAATCTCAATGAAATTTTAAACCGTTTAAAGTTTTGAAAAGCTGAGACCGAGATCTACAAAACCCAGAAAATATTTTAAATGATTCTACTCGCTCATTTTTCTGTGCTCAAAAGATGGCGACGGGATTTCATATGACTTCTTGGCTGTAACCTGCAAAACAGTGAAAACAAACAAGAAAACACAATTTTTTATACAAAATATCAGGTTCACCAATTTAACTGAGGTTACTTTTCTAAGGTTTAGATTCAAGTTATCAAATCAATATAAAAGACAAAAACCCAAAGACCTATCGAGTACAAAGGAAATTAAATAATAAAACAGTTATACCTGTAAATCAAACTTTCCATGATTACCTCCATAGTACCTTCTTACTTGTTGGTTGATGATTCTTTCCCTTAATAATGCTGATGATTCTTGGGTGTTAGATTTAGGGGCTTCATTTCATGCTACGCCCCATAGAAATTATTTTCTTGAGTATGTCCAAGGGGATTTTGGGTTGGTTTATTTGGGAGATAATGAATCTTGTCAAATTGTTGGAAAGGGAAGAATCAAAATCAAGTTACAGAATGAGAATCATTGGCTACTACATGAGGTAAGGCATGTTCCAAAGTTAAGAAAAAATTTAATTTCAGCAGGGCAACTAGATGATGAAGGTTGTATTTTTATAATTAATGATAAAAATTGGAAGGTTACAAAAGGTGCCTTAGTGGTAAAAAAAAGGGTGTGAAAGTAGGCACCTTATATCTTTGTACAGGTCATAATCCCTCAACCCTTAATCTCTCAACCATCAACCCTTAATCCCTCAACCCTTATACACTCTACCCTATACATTGTACCCTTAAACCTAATCCTTCAACTATATCGCTCAATCCTATACCCTAAACCCTCAAGTTTAAACCCTTAAAATCTAAACCCTTAAACTTGTACCCTCAATCCAATACCCTCTATCCTCAACTCTAATCACTTAACCCTATACCCTCAACCCAATACCCTAAAATCTCAACTGTATAGGTCCTCAACTCTATACCCTCAATTCTCAACCCTCTACCCTATACATTGGATCCTCAACCCTCATCTATCTCTATCCTTCCCTCCTCTTCTCTCCTCTCTATCTCACTTCTCCCTCCATCCCTCCCTCTACCTAATCCTTCAACCCTATACCATCAACCCTTAAACCCTTAGCACACAACCCTAAACCCTAAAACCTCAACCCTTAAACCCTCTACCATCTACCTCACCCAATACCCTCTGCCTAATCCCTCAACTGCCCTCACCCTTAAACCCTTAAACCAAATTAAACTCTCACCCTAAACCCTCAATCCCTCAACCCTTAAACCCTCAACCCTCAACCCTCAAAATCAACCCTCTACCCTCTACCCTTAAGCCTAAGCCTCAACCCCTATACCCTCTACCCTATACATTGGACCCTCAACCCTATACCCTCAACCCTCAACCCTCAACCTTAAACCCTCAACCCTTAACCCTTAAACCCTAAACCCTTAAAACCTGTACCCTCTACCCTATACATTAAACCTTGAACCCTCAATTCTCAACCCTCAACCCTTAATCCCTCAACCCTCAAACATTAAACCCTAAACCCTTAACCCCTATACCCTCTACCTTATACATTGGAACCTCAACCCTAATCCTTTGACCATATACCCTCAAACCTATACCCTAAACACTCTACCCTCAACCCTAAACCCTTAAACCTTCTACCCTCTAGCCTCAACCCTAATCCCTCAACCCTATAACCTCAACCCAATACCCTAAACCATCAACCCTATAGGTCTTTAACCCTATACGCTCAATTATTAACCCTCTACCCTATACATTGGATCCTCAACCCTCATCAATCTTTGTCCCTCCCTCCTCTTCTCTCCTCTCTATCTCCCTACCTCAACCCTTAAACCCTTAAACACTCAACCCTCAACCCTAAACTCTCAACCCTTAAACTGTCTACCCTCTAGCCTCAACCCAATACCCTAAAACCTCAACCCTAATCCTTCAACCCTATACCCTTTGTTGATGGTGTTTTCTGCACAAAAAAAAATCAAACAAGATACAAGTATCATGTCTCTCTTGAAAGGTAAATATCTATTAGCAAGCCTCAAGAGATAACCCCAAGGTCTCTAATGTCAGGTCTTGACAATGCATAAACAATTCAGTGATAAATGTGAAAATGTTGGTAATCACAAGGGGCCTTACAAACAAATACTGGATCTTCAAACTTATCAGATTTTGCAATATTTTGATACTTCAAATCCTAAATCTAAGCCAAATGATAAAATAAATAGAAAAATATGAGTTTAAGAGAGGTTTCTAAGATTAAATTACTCCTAAGACCAACAATGCAATTGATGAAATACTTGAAATTGACCAATCCCTCAAAACAAATTTTTGCTTAACCCAAATGTAATCTACAATTTCATAGAAATAGTGCAATATTCTAAGGAATTAAAGATTTTCAAGTCATGAACATTCATTCATACCAACCCCATTTCACAATTGAAATGAATAAAACATCCAAAATTGAACTAAACACAACAAATATAAGGTCCAGGATAACTTTACACAACTCACAATCAACCAGTTGCTAAAAGTATGGACCAGGGATTGCTATAAACACTTCAAGCATCAAACCATAAACACCATCGAATCATATCTAACTTCAAATCTAACATCTATTTAATATTTTCCAAGAAATTCAAAAGATAGAATGACAAGAACCATGCAAAATAAATCAACACAAGAAATATCACCAAAGCACAATGTATTTACTTGTATTGAATCACCCAAGAGTAGAAACAATTCTAGTATTCTATGTTACAACACTTGCTTCAAAATAAAACTAACTCCTAGCACTATCTTTTTTCTCTATCACTTAACTCGCTTCAATATCTATCTATCTAGCCCTTGCAAATGAGGCAAAATTCCCTACTTATAGAAACTTCATGATATGTTAGCCCACATAAGGTTACAAAGATGGTCGGCCTCAAAACAAGTTGGCCTAGGAAATTCCTAAAATAAATTATAATGTTGCATTAAATGCTTGGGACTCTTCCAGGTCAACCCAGGTTCTCCAATGTAGCCCGGTCCAATGCATGTAGAAAACGAAGAAGAGATAATGGGAAGCACAAATTTCAATGTAGTTACTTATTGGCTAGCCCTTTGTCATTATCTCAATTCAATTTATCCTACACCTTAAGAAAAATATCCTCCAAGTTGGCCAAAGGTGGAGTAATTAATACTTTAAACCTTCTCTCAATGGATTTAATCTCTTCCCTTGATTCTTTGACGAACCTATCCCATTATACCTTGAGATCCCAATATTTCTCCATGATAAAAATATAGGTAGATGGATGTCATCTAAATGGTGGGCTGTGATTGGACCATCATCAATTGGGGCATAAACTTCATGCCACCACTTCCTTAATTGCTCTAAACTCAAATGTTTATGTGCAAACTTTTTTCTCCCAGTCATTATCTCAAAGAATGAAATACACTTATTGCAAATATCATTTAAAGTATTTCCTACTTGTTGACCTTGCTTATGAATCTTCTTTAGAACCCTCTGTTTGATCTGCAGTGAATCATACCACTCCCAAGGTTTTGAAACCTTTGAGGAGGGTAGACTTCCATCACTCACCAATTTCTCCTCAGTATAATCCATGATGATCCTTGTTTTCTGTAGGAGGAGGTCAATGCCAACTTTATCCTGAGCCAATAAACTCTACAACCATTCAAATGACCTTTGTGCATCTCCACAAGTTGACACAATCTCCTTAATCATGTTGTCTCCTTTGGGTCCTACCCCTTGTAACCATTCATGTGTAGCCTATGTGGAAGCCTTCATCTTCTCAAGCTCACTGAATGCCTCTTTAGGCAACAATCCTTCAGGGGCAACTCCTTCACTTCCTATAGTTTGCAAAGGTCTCATCAGATGCTGAACATATCTATACACATCATTCAATTGTTTTTGCAACCTTTCTTTCTTTGTTGTCTCTTTATCTAACCTCCTAAGGATGGCTTGGGAGGACTCTTGAAACTCTTCTTTCTCTTGATCCTTGCTTGTAGGTCCCAAGTTTATTGTCTGAATGGTGTGATCTTGAGGGACTATATCATCTTTATTTTTATTTGTTGTAGGAGTAGTGTGGATTATCTTGTTATCTACCTCATCTCTGGTGATTTTGGAAATTACCCTAGTCTTCTTCTCTACTTTCGCTTTTCCAATGTTGGCTAGCAGCTCATCCCAATTTAGAGGAGTATCATCCACAACTATCTGATTTCTCTTCAATCTCCCACTAAGCCAACTAGGAGTAGGGACACTTGACTGTCATTCATCTTGCTTCTCCTATTCTGGTTGATCTATGGAGGAGTCAACATTGAAATCTTGCATGGCAGGAACTTCTTCACCTTGGTCTCCTTTCTCTTTGTCTATCTCCTCTAGATTATGATTGTCCTCTTGATTAATTGTCTCTATTCTCACTTCATGAGTTGGAGAAGGATTTTTCTTATACATCTCTTCTTTTTCCATGATCTTCTCTCCTTCATCACCAACAGGGGAGTCCGTGTATGACACCAATGATGAGTGAAAAATATTATCAATCTCTACCTCTGCACTGTGAAGATCTCCAACATTAAAGTCTTCTACTTCACCATCTTGATGAGTATCTTCACCAATAACTTCTGTTGATTCTTTCTCTTCATTATGCAACTCTTGGGTTGAAGGAGTGGTGAATGTATCTTCTTGTTGCTGCACAATAGAGGAAACTACAGGGACATATTTGTTCACCAAACCATCATTAGGAGATGGAGTTCTAGCCTTCCTAGTATAAACTTGTGTCTTCTCCCCAAAACTCTCAACATCTATTAATTGTGGTCCTATTTTCTCTTTTCCTTGTCCCTTAGGGGGCTTATTCTATTTTCTTGATGTTCTTGACACCCTTCACCTTTTAGGCATAGGAGCATCATCTTCCTCACCTTCTTCCTCATGTTCCTCTTCTTGAGTAGACTTATTTCCTTTGGAGGTTGTGTTTCTCTTCTTTGCAATTGGCTTCCTTTTCTTTCCTTCCTCAGCCTCCACTTGAATACCCTTGATTTTGATTTTGAAGGGAGAGCCTACCTTTTATTTTCCCTTTGAATCTTGTTCTTCCTCCTTAAAAGTGGAGTGAGATTCCAAATTTCCCATCAAATCATATGTGCACTACTTCCCTTCACTGTCTAGTTCCCATATCTTATGTTTGAGCCACAACTTGTATATTTAATAACATGACCATTGATTTTCTCCAACTCTGTCTTCTCCACCTCCAGCTAGTCAATCTCACCAATGTGCTTGTCTTTAATTGGCTCATAATCATGGCTTTGTATCACTTCTCCATCATCCTCAATCTGATTAGGGATGGCCTTGATGCTATATAATCTGATCAAATTGGCTGGCAACCTAGAGAACTTCTTTCGTCTAACCTCAAATTCATCCTTACAGTTAGCCCAATAATCCTCAATATCATCTTTGTATTTGAAGTCTTTGGTAGCTTTGTTTTGGGAACCACCTGTTCTATCAAACCTAGATCTCTTAGAGTGGAATGCCAAACCAAGAGTGCTCATCTCTTCTTCAGAGGAGTGTGTTGTAATCAGAGAAGGGCAAGCCTCATGGAAAAATTCTCAATGGAAAATCATTGCCAAAACTAGTTTTATGCATGTCTTTCTTCACAATAGCATCAAAATTAGAGATTTTCCTAGTAACTTCTAAAAGTATGATGTGATTAGTCAGATACCTAGGCAATCTATAAGGATTTATTTGACAACCATCAATACTTATGTAGGAGAAGGTGGGAAATTTTATGAACCATTCCCAAAATTTCTGGATCAGCTCCTTGGCAGCATCAAAAATTCTTACATGCTCTGCTCCTTGGACTAACCTTGTGATATACATGGTGAATGCATCATTCACCCTTCTGTAACTAGAACTACACAAATGTAGTTGTGGATAAACCTCATAGATCACATCTTGTTCAAAGACCCCTCAAGTGCTCAATCCCTTGTATGGATGGAATCTTGCCAAGGCATAGAACAAGTAGGATGTCATAGTGAAGCTCTTGGTCTGCAATACATTGCACAATTGCTCATGGATCATGACACTGATTATACCTGCCCAATGATAGTCTACATCTTGTTCCATTCTCACTATTGTGTAAAACATCCAATTTTCAAATACTCTTGCATTCTTCAAGCCCATCACTCTGTTGAGAAGAGTGATTGCATCATAGTACTCTAACTTGAACTTTATCCTAAACAATTGCTTTGGCGGATTGGAATAATTTTCCTTAGGTTTCTCCAACCAAGAGTTAATAACTTGTAAGGCCTTGTTTGTATCCTCTACATAGTTCTTCTTGGCTAGATCCATATCAAAATGCACCACATGGGACCTATCTAGCATATCAAATGTTTGGGCCACTGAAATAGGAGAGAAGTTTTCCAGCACTCTGCCTTGTAGACCAATCACCCTCTGTGTGCCTGGATCATAATGTCTGGCACATTCTAAAACCAACTCATAGCACTACACTATAGAAGGAAAACCAACCACATGAGCCAACCCAGAGCTCACCAATCTTCTTGCCAACAAAGGAGGATCCTTCACCGCCATCCTAGCCTTGAACTCCTCATAGCCCATCTTCCAACATTTGTATCAGTCACTTCTGACCAGATGGAGGCCAAATTTCTCTCAGGAAATTTTCTCTTCATATCCAATTTGATCCTTTTAGCCTCTGAGATAGAGGATCCCTCAGCATCAACATCCATTTGTTTTCCCTGGACTTTGCTAGCCATTACCTTGCTTGATTTGGCTTGCACTCAACATTAAAGGATCACAATAAATATCTATTACAACATGAGAGTCTGGGTTAGTCCATCAAAAATAACATTTTCATCAAAGAAATAAGCCCAAACAATGACCAAAATTCCTTAAAACACCATAAAGCACAATTTCATAAAAGCTCAGGATTTTCACCCCTCCATGGAATTTAGGAGAGAAGGGAATTTTGGGAAATTCTGAACTGGGTAGAATTTAGCGATGAAATCACAATGCTCACTTAGAAAGGTTACTCAATTACTCAATCATTATTATAATGCAAGAAACAACATAATGCACCTTTTAATCACTCAAATCAATCATGTGATGAAAAATCATTAAGTATTAATTCATGCATTCCCTCAATTCCTTGTTTCCAATAGGTTTTCAGGGAATTCTGTTAGGGACAAAAATCTGTGAAATTTGCAAGATTTCACATGTTTTGGGAAAATGACAGGGTGATGGAAATCTGGGGAATTCCTAAGGCATCGAAATTCTATGAAGTTTGCATGGTTTCACATTTCATGCACATTTTCGGGAAAATGACGAGGCAATGGAAATCTAGGGAATTCCTAAAGCAACAAAATTTCGTGAGATACTCGAAATCCTGAAATATTTGACTTTATCAGGATTTCACCCAAATTGATCAAATGATCATGAATTTGGGGAATTGGGCTCAAATGTTGTTCATCTCAAATATTTCATTGATGGATCTAGATCTAGGACTTGCTTAAAGACTACTCGACTGACCTTGGCAATGGATTCAAAATAAAAACCCTAAGGTTTCACCATGAACGCACAGTTTCAATCCCAATCTATTCTCATACTCAACTAACTAGGATAAATCCATCTGAAATCTCCAAAGAAAAGTTATCATGGAGTGCAAATAAAAATCAACAGCTCAAATCTATCGAATGAAAAGGATCCAAAATCAAAACCCTAGGTTGAATCAAAATCACGCACAAGATCAAATTCAGAGGGGGAAAATCTAGGAATGGATGGCGCAATCGAATCATCAAATTAGTTAGGATGGTCATACCAATTTCAGAGGAGGCGTTAAAAGAACAAAGGGGTAACCCTAATTTAATTACAGATCCTCAACACACTAAAATCCAAATTCAAAGCACATCCAAAACCATATAGCCATTTATACTCATTAGTTGAAAGTAAAGGCAATGTAACATATATACCATGGATGAAGAGAAAATTGTGAAGATAACATCTAGAAAGGATCTTCGAACTCAAGCAAATACAAATGGTACCAGAAAGACATCACCAAAGCAAGTGATCCAAAGCTCAAACACAACTCACATGCAACACTTAGAGGTTAAGCTCTTCCAAATTCAAAGAAAGATAAATGGCATCGATTCATAGCATAAAACCCCCTTAAACTTCATTGAACACAATCTACAAAGCCCGTACAAAAGTATAAATGTAGAGAAAAGACAACCCAGAACAAGTTTCAGGAATCCAAGGGGGGGAAGGAGTTTCGGGGACTTGAAGACCTAAAGGAATTTTGGAAAAATCTGACAGACACAAAATTATGTGAAGAGCCAAAATCTCCAATGCACAATGTAAAGCAGTCCCCATCGGGTATCCAGGGCATGAATGGAAATCAGGGAATTTCGCCCAGGGAGAAAATTCCTAAAATCAGAGTAAAACACGAAAACTACCCCAAGACTTAGGATTTTCAAAGTATTACTTCAAGGGGGCATTTGCATGAGCAATGTAAACATTCAAGTGCATCTCAAAGTGGCCAAATTTTACAATTAGAGGATCAAAAGCACCAAAGGCCAAATCAAGAGAGGGTCCCTACTTTTAGTGGGGCGTGTGTGCGAAAACTGCACAACACCCTCAACCCTTAAAATCTCTACCCTAAACCCTTAATCCCTCAACCCTTAAACCCTACACCCTCAACCCTTAATCCCTCAACCCTCAATTGTCAACCCTTAATCTCTCGACCCTAATACCTCAACCCTCAACCCTTAAACCCTAATCCCTCAACACTAAAACCCTTAAACCCTCAACTCTCTACCCTCTATAATATACATTAAACCCCGAACCCTCAATTCTCAACCATCTACCCTATACATTGGATCCTCAACCATAATACCTTAACTATATAACCTAAAACCTATATACTCAACCCTATACCCTAAACCCTAAACCCTAATCTTCATACCTCAACTCTTAAACCCTTAAACCCTCAATCCTTAACCCCTCAACCCTTAAACACTTA
>VDFB02109268.1:0-14513 GCA_007258455.2 Sequoia sempervirens | reverse complement strand
GAATACCAACCCAAAGGCTTGGAGGGCCTTCCCAATGTCCAAAGATGTGTTTTTGCAAATTTTACAATATTTCACACAATTGTGTTTGTGCTCACCATTAGGTTTTCACGTGTTTCAATGTCTAACAAATCGAACACCTAGGTAATGTAAGGCTCTCTCTTATCTATCTACCGATGTAATTTTTTCACTTTTTGACAATGTTAAGCCTTTGATCCATAATTTATTTTGTTCATGTGTCTATTTTTTGTCAAAAACTAGTGTTTGGTGTTTATTTCATTATAAATTAACCATTCATCAAAATTTCAAATAAATTACATTTTTAGAGATTAGACTCCATTCTACACATATTAAAAAAAATTCAATTAGTTTCCAAAATTTATAGGGGTAGCACGTCCAAATTTTTTTTTTCCAGGAAGTGTCTACTTTGAAAATTAGTAAAAAAAAAATATTCATTAAAAAATTATCAGAAAAATCTAGCATAAACCACATACTTTTAGCTAATTTCTCACCAAAGTGATTTTAAAAATACTAAAAAAAAGTTCACCGTGCTAGGGGCATACAAGAGTTGCAATGTTATGTTTTTTTGACAAAAACAACACCAATTTATGTATGTCCCTCTTTTGAACCCTTAATCTCAACCATTTTTAAAAATAGTAGTTTAGAAAGTAGACTCAAAGAACTATGATCCTTGTTTTTGTTGCATCTCAAATTTTTTAGTGTAACTATCCTCAATTTCGTGTCTAAGGTTAGTATATCCTAATTTCAAAAAAAAAAGTGGCCACTTAAGCCCCCTTTTTGGCCCCCATCTTTTTGCACTTACTCTATACATTTATATAGTTCAAAATATCTCTAAGTTTTATCTACAATTAGATACATTAGTAGTGGTAGATAAATAAGAAAGGAAAGTAGATCTATAACTTACTCAAAAACTAAAGATTAAGAATTCAAATCCACATACTTATAAACAATTTCAAAATTACTACATTATATAATTTACATCCTTTCTTTTTTATAACATTTGTGCTCTTCCCATAGAGAGTCAAACTCTTTTGTAATTGGTTTCTTTTGATTTCTCACCAGTTGTATATTTATTGCCACAATCAAATGTGAGTAGTGCATAATTATTTTGTGTTTCATAATCCTTAAATGCAAGCATACCATTATTCCCTGTTAAATATTTTTCTAGTTGAGTACCATTGTTAATCATAGAAATTATTAGATACTCAAATTTATCATCATCTAGTCTAAGATCTAACAATTTATATTTTGTCTCAACATATCAAGCCAACCAATATTTTTTCCTCTTCATTATCTTTAGGTGCAACAACATACACGTCTTGTTACAAAAAATTAACAATTCAATAAACTAGGAGGTGATATAACTCAAAGAAACACACATTTATAATTTATAGAGTACTAAACAATTTAATAAAACTAGATACCAATGTACTTTGTTGTACAAGATCTAAAATGTGATCATTGTCTTCTAATGCTAACATTTGGTTATCCTCTTTAAATTCTCTCATTTTGATACATGTTTGTATAGGTGTTAAGGGTATATGTTACCATTCATCAAAACCATTTTATATTTTTATATGATTTTAACTCACCACCAGTGTATAACTAACAAAAACATGCAAAATTTCCACTCAACATAGTTTGTGTGTTTTCCTTTGAATTCTAAATGAATGTCATTTTGTTAATCCACTCACTATCTTACAATCCTATCCTGGTAAGATTTTTTCTTCTTTAACTAATCAAATAACTACTAAAATTTTGAGTTTTTAGAAGATTTGATTGATAATTTTGTATTACACCAATCTAGAATTACACATATATCTCTAAATCCCATTGCATCATAAATTCTAGATTTTTCTTAGCAAAAAATATTTTCATACATGCTCCAATTCCATCACACTCTCCTTAACTATTGTCAAGTTCTCCATATTTTGGACATTTTTTTTCTTTATGAACCTTGCATCTAACAAATTTGAGAATTTTTAACTACCATTTATAATTGTTTAACCATATGAGATGTGTCATTTGGATTTGTCTTTCCTTTAAACTATTATAAAATACACTAAAATAATATTGCACAAACTTTGATAAATATAATAAGTTATTTCTCAAATAGAAATGATGCTCGCTAATTTTCTTTTCTATACTATCAACTACATGTCTATATACAATATGAAAAACAAAACTCTACCTATATTAAATTTTCTCTTGTTGTGCAACAATGTAGTTTTCTACAAAGTTAACCAATAAAAGTATAGTTCCTATTCTAAATATAACTGCATTTTGTCTTGATGATCAACTTTTTTCTGCAGTTTATAACTGCATTCTACTTTATGTAACTTGTATTCTTTCAGTATAACAAAAAAAAGTATAGTTCCAATTCAAAATATATATTTGTATATTTGAAATCGCTAATCAGACAACTATGCATATTGAGAGTTTCATATATTTATAAACGAGCGTATTCTTGAATTATGCAACGAGTCCATAGACTCTACTTTACTATGTTACTAACTTACAATACTTTTTAAAATTTCCATCTTTTAGTGGATATTGAACATTCTTGAACCTCTTCACATACATTTACTATTTTCTCCAAAATCGTGTGAAGCATCTTTATCCATATATTCTCCTAAGAATAAAAAATATTATCATATTTATTGCACAACATTCTTCAAAAATATAATCTTTTGATTAAAACTGTTGACCAAATTTTAAAAAAGGTTTGAAGATTGATACCTCACTTCTACTCAATTTAATTAATTAGCATGCATCTTGTTGAATTTGTTAGTTTAAAAAATAAAAGATCATATATGCAAGAAATTATGATATTGTTTTATAGATTCCTATCTTTTTAGGTATTAACTATCTTTTAAATTGCAATACTTATAGTCTAGCATAATAAATTTTGACAAAGCTATAATCATAATAATTAAATCTAAAAGTAATAACGTGCCATTTGAGCAGCTTTAATGATTGCCGACATGATATATTCTCATGTCTTAGAAATGTTTACAACTTTATCAAAAAATATATTCTCTCTGACTTACAGATGTTTGCAACTTTATCAAAACGATAAACTGAATTGGAACTAAAGAATAAAAAAATATGCATAAAACTTCGAAACATCTTGAAAGATTTTGAACTCACTTTCAATATCTAGAAAGTGCTCTTCTGTAGCACAAGAGAAAGAATTATTTGCCTCAAGACTTTTGCCAAAATAATCTACAGCTTCTGTAACTATGAAACAATAAAAGAAAATACTTTGGTAAGAAAACTATATGAACACACCACATATTTACCAAATAAATAAAAAATTAGATGGCGAACTCTTCCAAACATTCCCAAGAGAAGCCCACAACTTAATATACTGCAAACAGACCTGATAAATAATAATAATAATATTGAATCAAATCTTAGATCAAAACAAGAGAATGTTTCTTATAGAAAGATATCATAAATTCTACGTGAAAATCTCCTGTTTGTTAAGGGATAATTTCAGTACATGGTCTTCTTATCGTTGTAAAATTTGTTTCCTCCATTTGTAATGTAAAATTATAACTAGATCTTAAGTTTGCTAGTGCTGAGAATGTACGACGTAGTATATGGATGATCTGTTTTTGGCTTTCAGTGTACAAAACTGCTTATTGTTACTGTAATAATGGCATATTTTGCTTTTGGCTATAAGTACTGTATCTATCAACTCTTTAAGAAACGAAGTGTCAGAATCAACTGTAGATGAATAGAGATACGTAAACGATAAGCAACTAATGATCAATGATTCATCTGTCGTCAGCGAAGATGGATTCATGTATTACTTTGAGACGTGTTGCAGAAGGATTATTTTGTTTCCTGTTTGCAAATAATAATAATGCGTGGAACCCGCGAAAACTTTGGAATCACGCCAGTCGTGCAACTGTGCATGCATATGCAACAAAAGCCTATAACAAAACCAAAAAAATGTCTCAAAAGTGCAGTACATGTAAATTTTGCTGTTCCAAGTTCATACGAATAAATTTTGCTGTTCCGAGTTCATTGCAATCTATATTAGTACTATCACGGATCAATATTATAGAATTGCAAATAATATTTAGTTGGTGTGAGTTTTCCACAATTCATGTAGTATTAATATTAAGATTGTTTTTCGATTTCTTGTACATATTTTTCATTCAAAATTTTGAATCACACTCAATGATTCATCATCAAGATAATGATGATGGGTCACTAATATGATGTGTAGCGTCAAATGAAAAAATATACATGATAAATCTAAAAGCAATCTTAATATGTATGGCCAAAAAAATGTCAAAATAGTTTGTGTAAGACTAGTTTAGAGTGAGAGAGAGAGAAGGAAAGAGGGGATATAGAAAAGTGGATAGATAGAGATAGAGGTAGAGGTAGAGGGAGGCATAGGGATATAGTGAGAGATAGGGATAGAGGATGATAGAAAGAGATATACATAGAGGGAGAGGGAAATAAATACAGATAGAGAGATAGGGAGAGAGGTCAAGAGAAGGGGAGAGATAGAGATTTAGAGAGGAGAGAGAGGGGGATATAGAGATAGAGAGAGGAAGAGAGGAAGAGAGGGAATACATATAAAGAGGGATGGAGAGATAGGGAGATAGGAGATAGAGATAGAGATAGAGAGGGGGAGAGGGGGAGAGGGAGAGGGATAAATAGAGGGAGATATAGAGAGATAGAGAGGGATAGATAGAGATAGAGTGAGAAGTGCATATAGAGATAGATTGAGGGGAGATAGAGACAAGTAGAGAAAGGGGAGGAGGTACAAAGAGATGGGGAAAGATGACAAAGGAGGGAGAGGGTTAGGAGGGATGGTCTAAGATGAGAGACAAAGAGAAGTAGAGAGGATAAGAGAGGGAGGTAGAGAGAGAGGTAGTAGGTGGAGGATAGAGGGAAGAGATAAGGAGGTAGAGGTTAGTGGAAGGAGTCCTAGAGGTAGGTAGAGAGAGTGAGGGGATGATAGAGAGAAGTAGAGGGGGAAAGGTAGAGAGATAGAGAGAGAGAATGGGAAGGAGGGAAAAGGTGGAGAGAGAGAGGGTGGGAGGGTGAGAGGGATAGAGGGAAGGGGAGAGAGGGAAGGAGGTATAAATGGAGGGGTAGGTGGAGAGAGGGATGGAGGGAGAAGTAGAGAGAGAAGCAAAGAGAGGCGAGAGAGACATGGAAAAGGGAAAGAGAGGTAATGAGTGAAGGAGATGTTGAGTAGGCGGAGAGAGAGGGTTGGATCGTATGTAGAGATAGATTGAGGGAGATGAGAGAAGTAGAAGGGAGGAGAGAGGAGAGAGAGAGGGAAGGATGGACAAAGGGATGGATAAGTAGAGACAGAGATGGGTAGAGGGTGATGGGGGAGGGAGGGAGAGGGAGAGAGAGAGAGGGAGAGATGTAGAGATAGGGAGAGACATGGAGAGGGAGAGGTGAAGCAGAGAGAGAGAGAGAGAGGGGAGGAGAGGAGGAGAGAGGGAGGGAGGGATGAAGGAGCGGTGAGAGAGAGAGGAGGTGGATGGATAGATAGAGAGGATAAGAGGATGGGTGGAGGAGAGATAAAGGAGGAGACAAGGAGAGAGGCATGATTGGAGAGATGTAGGGGAGAGGGGACAGATACAGAAGTAGAGAGGAATGGAGTGCAGAGAGGGATAGGCAGAGGGCAGGGTAGAGAGAGGTGAAGGAGAAATGAGGGAGGGAGAGAGAGAGGAAGGAGGGGAGGGATGAGCAAAGGGAGGGGGTAGGTGGAGAGAGGTGGCTGGAGGATGGAGGAAAGAGGGGACATAGAGAGAAGTGAGAGGATGAAGGTAGGGAGGGAGAGGATAGAGAGAGATGTCTAGAGGGATAGAGGGAGGGAGAGGTAGTGAGAGAGAGGGAGGTAAGTTGGGAGGGATAGAGGGAGATGTATCTAGAGAGATAGATTGAGGGGAGATAGAGAGAAGTAGAGGGGGAAGGGAAGAAAGAGGGGAAGGAGGGAAAAAGGGAGTAAGAGGTAGGGAGAGAGGGTGAGAGAGAGAGGTAGAGAGAGAGGGGGAAGGGGAGAGAGGTAGAAAGAGAGGGGGAAGGAGGGACAAATGGAGGGAGAGGTAAGTTAGGAGCGATTGTGGGAGATGAGAGATAGAGAGAAGTAGAGAGGGATGGGGGGAGGGAGGGAGAGGTAGATGTGGAGAGGTAAGGTGGGAGGGATAAAGGGAGGGAGAGAGAGATAGAAGGAGGGAGGTAGGGAGAGGTAGGTAGTGAGAAGTAAGGTGGAATGAATAAATGGAGAGGTATATAGAGAGTGAGGGGAGATAAAGAGAAGTAGAGAGGGAAGGGGAGAGAGAGGTAGAGAGAGGGAGAAGGTGGGAGAGAAGGAGAGGTAGGTAGAGAAGTAGGGTGGGAGGGATTGAGGGAAATATGGGTAGAGAGGAAGAGGGTGAGTAGAGATGGAGAGAAGTAGAGAGGGAAGGTGAGGGAGAGAGAGGTACATATTTCTCTTAAATCCTTATAGTTTCATTTACACTTTTATTTATAATAAATATGATATTTAAAAGTCCTTTGCAACAATTCATCAAATATTTTTTTATAATATATTATATTATTATGTATAATCTTAGTATTTATATTATATAATATATATTATATTAATTATAATATATCCTAGTATATATTAATTTATCATATATTATATTTTATATTAATATTTTAAATATATACAAATATTTATATTAATATTAATATTATAACATATGTTAAATTTTAATCTATAGTCAACCTTGAAAAAAAATCAAGAAATGGATGTCCATTTCTTAATTTTTTTAAAAATGGATATAT
Source organism: Sequoia sempervirens (assembly GCA_007258455.2). Lineage (NCBI taxonomy): Eukaryota > Viridiplantae > Streptophyta > Pinopsida > Cupressales > Cupressaceae > Sequoia > Sequoia sempervirens. The sequence goes on along the minus strand of VDFB02109268.1, from coordinate 7,682 downwards.
GTTTCTTAATTTAAAGAAATGGATATCCATTTTTTAACTTTAAGAAATAGATATCCATTTCTTAAAGTTAAAAGTGGATATCTATTTTTTAACTTTAAAAAATAGATATTTGTTTCTATTGGATATCCATTTTTTATAACAATTTTTTTTACCTCAGTTATTGCCCCAGGATTTGGCTTGGGGGTGTCAAACCTAAAAAATCAACTGTACCAACATGTTTAAAAGGGTTCTAGTGGTTTTTCAAACTTCACCAGGGTTCATGCTGACAACTTTTTTAAAATCCAAATTTGATGAAATGAAAAAGGGTTAATTTAGTGAATTTTTAGCATTCTTCTTGTGCCTTTTGTACACATGCCCTGCTTGGACCGAGGACCCCCTCTTTTTTTGGCTTTATTCCTAGTCACTTCACACTTGCCTCATTTTTTGTGCCCCTATTTTACAACCAAGTTGATCAATGTGCCTTTGAATTACAAAATTCCATCATGCCTAGATCACTTGCCAAAGTTCCAGGAAGTTTCGAACTTTTGCAGAAATGTCAATGCGGGCTTCCCTTGTGCGGAAGTCACAACCCATTTTTCCATTCACAAAAATTTCTCTGTGGGTCTCCATGTGCGAGTCACTGCGTGTGGATTTCTGCTTTCACTGTGTCGTTCCTTATGACATGCACCCTTCACCTTTCCACACAACATTTCACTTGCCAAATTCTACCTTTTAGGTTTCCACAATAGACTTCAACCCAATGACTTCTGCCCTACGTGTTTCTGCATTCATACCCTCCTATGTGCATTTCAAAAAACTTGCAATAAATGCTCACATTAATGGAGGCTGGGTTTATAAATCGAGGTCAACCTGTCATTTTCACCAAGATATTTCAAATTTGAAGAGCATAAGAGACTGTTGCACGTGCAAGAAAGTTTAAGGGCTCGAGCTTTGGTTGCCTCCTCCATACGTGTGATAAAGGTATGAGCTCAAATATTTTTCCAACCTCTATGTTACTAAATTTGCAAGAAATTGCTAGCTATGGTTTCTTAGGTTATCAAAATTATGGAGTCGAGGATTATATAGCCTGCAGTAGGGTTTTGGTTAAGTGTGACCAAAATGAAGCAAATGTCGTTAAATCCAAAACCCCATCTGCTAGCAGTTAACAAACCCAGACCTAGGAGAATCCCTTAATGGAAGTTTACCACAGATTCTTCCCCACATAACCCCATTCTCAGAATGTTGTTTAAATGACCTGAACCCTGATGCCACTTGCATCTCTACTTCCCACGACCAAGTTTGGGGTGATCAAGCCGATGGAGTCTTGAAATCATAAGTATCTTCAACTCAAAGCATATGTAGGTCTTTATGTGTGGAATGCCACTTGCAAAAGTTCATCGAGCCTAAGCCACTCCACTACGATAGACCCCTTATGGCTTCCTGGCTTGCGGATCCTGCCATTGTATTTTTCATTAGTATGAGGGGCAAAGATAATCAAAAGTGACTAAGTCTTTAAACCTATTTGTGGGTGACCCCTTGCAGGATGCCGTCGACGGGAAGCTATAAGAACCATGCCATTGTCAAACAATAAAGCCCTGATAGATTTCCCACTCATGGCTTCTGCTGTAACCATTCCCTCAAAGCATTGAAGCTAAGTCCTAAAAATCACTAAGTTTTTGAACTTCTATGGGTTATTCCCTATGGGAAGTATTAGGCAGAAAGGCACTTGACCTTAACCATTGTTTAACAACAAATCACAAGCCACACTCCACTTGACAATCTCCTCCTTGGAATTTCTAAATGCACTTAATGACAACAACTAATGACATAAGAATCAATTCAAGTATCATCATGATGGCTTTCTTGAACAAAAATTGAAAGTCTTAAGTGAGGATGGAATGCAAGTTTCCTTGTGCGAAAGGTTGTGTGCGTGTTTCTGTGGGCTGAGTGCTATAACTTAACTGCCTAACACTCGACGATGTCCGCATGGGTGGAACCCGCATACCAAGTTTACATATTCCATAGAGTGACTAAATTTTCAAGTGAGGTGATCACACATGGTTCTTCATCCTGTACTCCACATCCTAAAATTAACTTATCCATGATTTTTCCACTATAAAACCACTACAAAGATTGAGGGGAAAAACTCCATTTGTGGAACGTCAGTCTTAAGGCCGTTATTAGCAGTAGAACCTAAAAAAATATCTAGGTGATGGCTTTCGCATCATAGTTCTTTGCATGAACCTAAGAAGCAAATTTTTCCAATGAAAGTAATCCCAAGTGCTCCAATTTGGATTTCCCACATGAATTAATGTGTTTACCTTAAAATTGGCTTAATGTTTAAACCTTGTGGAAGTATCATTGTAGAACTCCGTCTGTGGGTTTATGTGGTCTCTAAGTCATTTCTTACAACCTTCATGTTGGAAGCTTGCGGAAACCTGTAGCTATTGACCTACAAAACTAAAAACCTTACAAATGAGCATAAAATGATGAAATTTGATGAATGTAATGATCTTTTCAAGGTATGTAGATGCATTTAATTACATTTTAGCATGATTTGATTAGCATTTCACTCTCTTGATTTATCGAGGCATTTACTACACAATTTTCGTACAAGATTTAAGGAACCAACTGAAAAAACTTATAAGGGCAAGAAGAGCATGAAATCTACAAGAGGAGAAAAGGAAAAGGCCAAAATGAAGTATGAGTTCCATGGGGTTGAATGCAGCTCAAAGATTACCTCAAATTGGGACAAGGTAACAGATACTGACTTAGGTCATGTCAACATAGATGAATTTAGGCAATTGGTCTTGGTTAGTGCAAAGACTAAAGAGGCTTTGAGGGTAAAGAAGAGTGGGATTGTAAAAGTGATAGGTTTTTCTCCAGCTCTAATCAACCTAGAGTTGATCTTTGCATGTAGAGAATGCTACCATCAACCAACTAAAGAATAGTTACTGTGGATGGAAGAGTGCTAGCTAATTTGACTCTTATGTTGATTAGGAGAACATTCAGGATCCCGCTATTTGACAATATGGAGGAAATTGAGAAGGAATATGCATTAAATGTATGAAAAGTAGACCCTACTAACTACAAAAGAACCATAAATCTGACATGGCTTATTGATAAGAGTGGTAGTGCCAACAAAGTACCTCAAAAGTTATACTAAAGTGATTTCACAAAGGAGGTCAATGACCTCGTAATACTCTTGAGTAGGGTAATGGGACTCCCCACTTCAGCAATCTTCGAGGAATGGATGTTGTACTTTGTAGAAGAAATCATCTGAGGTGAAGCTAAGTTTCACTAGGAAAAGATAATTAGTGATAATTTTCTCAAATAATTTGTTGCAATAAAGAAGACAAGGGAGTTCTATATGACTTCCTGCATCGTATATCTTGTAGCAGTCACTTCCCCTACAAAGGATTGGATTATGTTAGTAAATTGGGAATAAAGAAGGGGAAAAACCCCATCTATGACTGCTACCCTCAGCTATAATATAGATGTTATAAGAAAGATTACAGGTGGGTCAATGATGCCTTCACAATGCACATTGTTAGGACCCTGTCAAATGATTACCATAGAAGAATGTCTCATAGTGCCAAGGAATTGGTCAAGAACTTTGTGTATAGGTTTATTTAGTTCCAAAATTTTACCTACATAAGGGAGGAGGGATTCTTGGGGTTTCCATATTGTTTTCCAAGATACCCCAATGACAGGACAATCCTACTAGAGCTCACCAGGCAGCTGCAAACAACCCATTCTTTGCTACATGAAAAACATCGTGTTAGGGTTCCTTACCCCATAGTTTTTAGACAAGGAGTATATTCATGACCCATTGCCCCATGTGCAAAAAATTTAGAAAAAGAACTTGCAGAGTACAACTTGGAATTACACACAGAGAGAGGAGGCTTGGATCCTCTTGGGAAACTAAAGAAATAGATTAGGCGGAAATATTCCCACATGCCCCATGTTGAAGACTTCTAGGTGGATTGCGATGATGATCACAAGGTCAAGAGAAGACACTATATGGGAATGATGACCAATTTTGAAAAATATGTTGATTTGTTCCCAATCCTTGACCAAGTGGTTGAGGATGATAATGTTCTTGATGAGAGATACAATGCTCTTACCAATGTGCCATTGTTAGCGATTGAATGGATAGATTTGGATGTCATGGATTTGGAAACTATTACTTTCCCAATAGAACAAAGGACTAAGAAGTGGTTGGATGATCAAGTAGCCCAATTGCAACAACAAGGCATAGAGCTAACCTATCATGGAGAATTAGAAGATGACCTTAAAAGAGAAATAAACAGTGGTGCTAGTGCAGGTTCTTTAGGTGAGGCTCTTAAGTCTCCACCTATCACCCATTCAAAGAAAAGAAAAGAGGCATCAAAACAACATACTAAACAAAAGGTGTACACTAGGAATGTTGTTGAGGGGCAGAGGCCACCTAAAAATCCCAAGAGAATAGGAACCTTCATTCTTGACATGCCTCCCATTCAAGAAGAGGAGTCCCCACTACAGAGGGTGAAGTCGAAGTAGCCACAATTACCTTTGCGCACACATCCATGCTCTAAGTCTCATCTAGAGGCCATACTAGCTTGAGCATAGGTGAAGATGCATGAGAAGAAGAAACCTAAAGTTAGATCCCACATTAAAATGGACATGTCAGGCTCTCACATATTGTAGGTGGAAACCCCCGCTACGGATAAGGATGTTGACACTATACAGGCCAAAGGCTATCAAGTGACAACTATCAACCTGGGCCTCACATCCAAAGCCCAGAAAATTGGTGAATTTCAAGGGTTTGTCACTACAATTCTGCAACAAATCAAAAAAGATCAGGCCACAAAATGAGAATTAAAGGCATAGGTGGCAGAATTGGCTGCCTTTATACAATAATGGGCCACATTCGAAGAAGAAGCTCTAGTGGAATCACTAGTGCCCACCCTACTATCACAATAAGAGATTAATAAAATGAAAAGAATGAAGAATTGGACCAAGTCCACATTGGAATCATTCAAAAGGTAATAGACATGGGCAATAAGGGTATCCTCTATGCAATAAAAATGCATAACCATTATTTGGCCTTACGAAAGGAGGTTGAGAAGGAGGCAGGGCCATGTAAATATTTTCTTGATCTTTACAAAATCACATACCCCAAACTAAAGAGAATCCTGAAGCTATCTGTAGAAGTTTGGGAGAAAGAGTCGGCTCTACTGAAAGAAAGATCACTAGCTTCTTGAAGCTTGGTTGTTTAATCTTGAATTCAAAAGGGGGGTTCTAGAGAAGCCTCTAATTGAATTGGATTCTATTCATGCCCGTGTTGTAGCTTACTTGGCTGAAAGTGATGACCTCTTAGAATTGTTGACGTGATATAAGATGTTGACACAAGAATTGGATCGAGAAGTTGTAAAACACAAATTTCACAAGAGAATGGAACAGGGAACTAGTGACACTTTTTCTGCAGACTTCATGGATTTTGCCTCGCGGACTTTCTTTGAATTGGAACAAATGGTTCAGGAAAGAGATACATGTGTAAGGAATCATGATGAAATGATGGAGGAATTCGAAAGGATTGCCTTCTTCGACACTAAATCTGACTTCTCGGAGGATGCTAAGCTCTTGGCTACCATAGGAAATTTTTTCCATTATGCCTTATTTCAAAAGGAAGCTGGAAATCCTATAATAGTTGACGAATATTTAAAAAGGTAGCTAGAGGAAAAAATATACTACAAAACAAAATTGGCTAAAGGATAAAATAAGAAAAAGACAGAGAGTAGCCAATTTTATATTGTAAATTTTGTACTTGTATTAGGTGACGTGAAAATCCTAAGTTTAAATGAATCTGGGCCACTCATTGTGAATTAATCTTGGCCATTTATTTTTCATTTTGAAAGCTATAAATAGGGGCATCCTCTCATTTTCAAAGGGAGAGATGAGTTGTTGTAAAGGACATTTTACAACAATATATAAGAAAATCATTGAAAGTTGATGGTTTCTTGGTGTATTGTTCTTTATGTGTGCATGATTCAACCTCCATATGTTTATTTCAGTTAGCTTATTTACTATTTAAGTTTCATTTTAGCTTGTTAGTTTCTAAATAGCTTTAATGGTGACTACATGTTGCAGTACTTGATGCACTTGCAACTCATTTTTTGGTGATTTATTGATGATAAATTGTTGTGTAAAGCTAGTATGACCTTGTTTACTTGTTGCACTTAAGTTCAACTATATGTTCATGTTAAATAGGTGAATGCCACAGTCTGAAAATCTGTAAAGAACCTTAGAAGATGACACTAGTTTTGTGCCACTGTAGACTACTCTTGGTTAAGAAAAAATAATTTGGGAAGTCTATCTATTGTAACACCTCTCATTATTGTTGTTCATATTTTTAGATTTAGGGTAACTTCTAAACCTTTCAACTTTTATCTCTTTCTTTTAAATCTGAATTAAACACACAATCACAACATTAGAGTAATGTTAAATCTGATGTACAAGATGAGTTTCAACTTTTGCTATTCTGAATTTAGAGTCATAGCATATCCATTTTGAGAACTCTAAAACTCCATTACAGAACCATAACTTCCATGCTTTGTGAGCCATAAGGCCCCTTGTGATTACTAGCAGATCACACATCATCAACTGAGTTGTTTTATGCACAATCATGACTTGACATCTGAGAGGCCTTGGGGTGATTTTTGAAATCTCATTTGTAGATTATTACCTTTGAAGAGAGACTTAACACTTGTGCTTTTTTTGTGTTGAGAAGTGCAAAAACACCCATCAATAGAACTAGTGCTAGAAGGAGGGTAGGCCTTTGGACAAAGCTAGATAAAATAGGGTCCTCTCCACAAAGATTTTATAGGGTAACCAGATCCACAACAGATAAAGTAGATTTTTGAGAGTTAAAGACCCCTATTAGGGCTAGGAGAGCCAAGAAAGGGGAAGCTTCAACATCGACACCATTCAACTGACCCCCATCTCCCCCATCCCCTTCATCTCCATCTTCTCCTTCACTCTAACCAACTTTTCCTCCATTTACTATCCACATCCAAAACACTGTTACAACCACCATATCTTGGCCACAAGTTGTTGCAACTCATCAATTACCACTGCCAACCCTACCAATGGCTTGGTTGGGCAATAACCCCTTACCATTGTCCTTCAATGACTACCATGATATGCCAAAAAATCCAGAAACTTTTTGCTCTAAATTCTATGCGAATGATACTTAGAGGATAGCTGAAGAACACATTAAAATCTTCCAAACTACCCTCAAAGATAGAAAAATTAAACATGAAGATGTTGCTTGCAAACTCTTCCCATATTCACTTGGAGAGGAAGCATTTTACTGGTATATTCATCTACCTACAGGGTCAATCACTTCATGGAACCTCATGAAGGATACATTCTTGTAGAAATTCAAAATTCTAGTTAGCCCCACAGACTTATACTAGTAGTTCATGTCCTTCAAGAGGGAAGTTAATGATCTAATCAGCTCCTTCAACAAAATATTTCACCGAGCATATATGAGATTACAACCACCCTACGTGGTTGATGATGCTTCAACAAGAGTAGTATATTACACTACCTTAGACAATCTCACATCAACTTTGGTCAAGCGAATGCACCAGCCTCCTGCATGCCTGGTAGATGCTTATGAAAAAGTAGTGAAGGTAAGCACAAATTTGGGACAACAC
>VDFB02109267.1:0-21238 GCA_007258455.2 Sequoia sempervirens | reverse complement strand
TCAAGAGAATGTAGAATTTTTAATGTAGTGAATAATAACCTAATAGAATATCTAATACTAGAATCATCAAAATTTGACAAAGAATTTTAGGTTGATTTTGATACAAGTTGTGATCCATTATGTTGTTGTGATCATCTATATCAAGCATCATTTTATTTTTTTCAATTGTAATGGTGATTTCTCTAATTTTATTATTAGAATCATCATCAAATTTAGGAGGATCAACTTGTTCACTTTCATATGGAATAGTAGGAACAAAATGCTCTTAATAATTATTAATATTTGTTATTGAAGGAATAGTGTACAATCTTTGTTGGTCAACTTATATAGATTATTGTAACATCCACTTTTTTTTACTCTTGATAAATAGTTAGTAGGTTTTGATTATTTGACTATTACATTCACTTGAAAGACAAATCATCTATGTGTTGGTTATGGAGCCTAATCTTATTGGTCATAAGCTCATTTCATTTGAAAGCCACATTATAATTATATATATAACAGTGGAAATTATTATGGTATTTTTCTTGCCCTAGAAGGTAGCCTCCTTTCATGAGGGAAATATATTACGATTGTGTATTGTATTGTATTGTGTGAGGAGGATATGACAGATAGAAAAATAAGTTACAATAGATGTGTTGTACGCTGCATCCCTTCATTTTTTAGATATCTAATAAATGAAGGATTGATTGTTTCTCCATTGACAGTCCATATTGGGTGAACCATGTATATTTGTGTCTTTTTGTTTTTATGTTTTATTCTTGCATTCCTTTTATTGTATATTGCTCTATGATCCTATTGCTAACACTATGGTTGTGTGTGTTGACTTTGTTGTGGATTATCAAATGTCAATTCTTCTTGATAAAGAATTGATTTGATTGATATTATATTTGTTGAGGATTGTAGTCTATTTGATAATTTTGTATTTCATATATTCACATTTTATTGAAATTGAATTTTATTCAGTTGTGATATATCGTATGTTTTATCATGAATTATATCATATGCATAGGTGTATCCCTATTGTTAAAACACTAGAGATCATTGAGAAGAAACTTCCACCATGATTACTCCTAGGATATCCCTTATTAGTGTAGATAATGTAGGACATAATCTCCATCAATAATGATTTGATAAATTAATTTGACTTGGCCTATGCATGATGCTTATATTTTCTAATGCTTGATAAAATCTTTGATTAAGCTAGGAAATGGTCTCATTCAGTTGCCTCCTCACTATTAGAATTGAATAAAATATTCTAATGGATCCATATTTTACCCAAATTCTTTGGAATATGTTCTCTAATTTTGACTCACAAATGTATGGAACTTGGAAGAAGACAAGCATACCAACAATGTGTTGCATATCTAAACATCTTAACAGATTTAACTAACAAGCAAGGCCCTTATGAATAATCTTATTTTATCATTAAATCCTTACAATTTTGACATGCTCAAAAACATTTTATTCAAGGTTAGGGGAAAACATAGGAAACCAAGTATATGCATTCATAGGGATTTGGTGAAAACCCCAAAGTATATTTGTAGCATGACAATAAAACCATTTCTTGTGTGTTTTTATGTTCTTTTTCTTTTTCCTTTTAAATATATTATAAAACTAATAATTTAATAAAAAAAAAATTACATTTTTGGATGATAATTCTAGCAAGGTTGAAGACAATTTGATTTATTTTAAAATGATATTTCATGACTTGTAACTATCATAATATTTTAATTTGAGGACCTCCTTTTAGCATCATTCTTTTATGGGGAGTTTAACATACCAACAAGTTGGAATGAAATCTTTTTCCTTACTTGGAAGGTGACTAGCCTCAAGATTCTTCATTTATTGTATTTACAAGGTTTACTAGAATTTCCATATTGAGAGCACTTTGGTTGTCTTAGGATTTAGGCATATTGGAGCAATAAAAATTAATAATTATATACAAATTAAATAACCTAAAAATAACAATGAAGAATAACACAAAATAGATCAACATATAATTTAACGTGGTTCACCTAATATGGGCTACATCCATAGAAACTTAGCCATCCAATGATTTTAGTATCCAATGCAAAACAGATTACAATCTTGCAAACACCATGCCACAACATACATCCTAGTCGCTTATAACAAGCTTTTTGGAATCTTCTAGAATTAGGGTTTTACAATGTCATTTTTCATTTGACGTGTTAACGGGAAAAAACTATGGCGTGTCAGCAGAAAAATGCCATTAATTCTTATGAGTGTATAGTACTTGCATGATCATTTGCCACATACCAAAAATCTCCCACTTGGAGATTGATCAAGCTCCAGACCAAATAATCTCCCATTTGGAGAATGATCCTAGATGACATCACTGCACTTATAGCTCCCACTAGATTACAAGTCTAGCTGGTTTCTTATGTCCACCATTATCACTTATGAAATCCATCAGAAACTGATGAGGAAATCAATTTCTTCCATGTAACTGCCTTTGTGAACATATCTACAAGATTCTCATTTGTGTGAATTTTCTCTAGCTTCAACCTTACATCCTCCAAAACTAACCAGATGAAGTTGTATCTGAGCTATATGTGCTTAGTTTTTGAATGCAAAGCCGAGTTCTTAGCAAGATGAATGGAACTCTAGCTATCAGTGTACAAAGGACTATCTTCTTGTCATTGTCCCAGTTCCTCCATAAAGTGATTGAACAAGTCATCTCCTTGCTAGCTTTTTTAGCAGCAACATACTCAGCTTCAGTGGTTGAAAGCACAACCTTTTGCAGCCTCAAAATCCAACTGACTGCAGTACCTCCTATAGTAAAAACATACCCTGTAGTACTCTTCTTGCTATCAGCCAAATTAGAGTCAACATATCCTTTTAAAGAAAAAAATTTCTTCCAAAACATAGTTTCTTTGAAGTAGTACCTCTCAAATATCAGAGAATCATTTTACCGCATTCAAATGTTCCATTCCTGGATTTCTCATATACCTACTTACAACTCCCACCGCATGTGCAATATTTGGCCTTGTGCATACCATTGCATACACCAAGCTACCAAATGTTGATGCATATGGTATCTTAGACATTTTGTATTCCTCCTCTTGTGTCTTTGGACACATCTCCTTAGTCACCTTAAAATGACTAGACAAAGGTGTACTAACTAATTTACATTCCTCACTGCTAAATATTTTCAACACCTTACATACTCACTTTGATACAAAAATAATTTTCTATTTTTCCTATCCCATGTGATCCTCATACCAAGGATTTGTTTTGATGCACCCAAATCCTTCATAGCAAATGAATTTGCTAATTCATGCTTAAGTTCATTAATATATATGCTACATGTTAGACCTGACAATAAGCATGTCATCAACATAAAGCGGTATGTGCAAGATCATCATGGAAAAATAGGCCCCTATGGCAAAAAATTTAGAAAATTAGAGTTAGGCAACTTGGACGAAAAATTTGAATATGTTATCTATATTATTTCAAAAATATGTAAGAATAGAATCTATAGAAAATTGAATATAGTTTCTAAAATACTAGTTCATTTAAAAGAAAAAAAATTGGTGAAAATTTAAAATTTCAATGCAAGAGAGTAATAATACTTAAATTTCATGAAAAAATAAGAAGTAGGTGTCTTTCTAACCACAAACCAATAAATAAAATGATAATATTTTTATAAGATTTTAGATATAAGTAGAGAGTGGACTCCCATGTTTGGATGTGATGCATATTTTTGTAATTTTTTTTTTCCAAGCAACAATTAATTATCAATTTTTATTACAACTTTTAAAAAATATAAAACCTCGCATGTCCTAATTAATCTTTAACTTGGTCAAACTTCATGAAATTCAATTTTTTAATCCTATAGTATGCAGTTACATATAATGTGACATGTTTTAGATTCAAAAATTCCGATACCATTTGAAAGCTATAGATGTTTTTCAATTTCTATCAATCAGACTTAGCCATAATTCAAATAGAAAATGAATAATAATTATTTATTAAATAAAAAGTAAGGAAAAATTTATATTGGTGGAAAAGCTGAGAATTTCCCTTTAAAACCCTTTTTGTTTCATCAATTTTGGTTAAAAAAGTCGCCACCACATACCCTACACATACCCATCATATCACCTACTTTTTTGGGTCTATATCATGATCCTCAAGACATACCCTTAAAGAAACAAGATAATATAGATACCATTACCCAATTTCTTAAAATAAACACAATAATCAGAATGACATCTTTTGTAACCTTGTTTAGACATAAAACTATCAAATTTCAAATTATCGAGGTGCTTGTTTCAAGCCATACAAACTCTTCTTTAACTTGCACACAAATTCCTCCTTACCCTTGACCTCATATCCCTTTGGTTGTTGCATGTATATTTCCTTTTCCAAATCCCCATGGAGAAATGTTGTTTTCACATCTAGTTGTTCAAGATACAAGTCTTCCATAGCCACAAGACTTAGAATAGTTCTAATAGAAGTCATCTTTACAACCGAAGAAAATATTTCATCAAAATCTATACATTTTTTCTGTGCAAAACCTTTTACCATGAGTGTGGCCTTATATATTTTCTTTCCTCCATCTTCTTCCTTCAACCCATAAAACCCATTTATTTTAAGCAATGCTCTTTACCTGCAAGAAATTGGACTCAGGTTTTCTCCCTGTGTTAGATTTTGCAGCAAAGAATCCATCTCCTCTTTCATTCCTAGCTCCCACTAATTTTTATATTCTACCTGGATTGTTTCTTCATAACCATCAAGTTCACTAGAATCAATTAATAATATAGAATATAAGGATGGATAAAATATTTTTGGGGGTCTAGTTATCCTTATAGAATGTCGAACACTTGTAGGAGTCTATAGGATAACTTGTCGTTGAGCATCAGGTACCACTGGCATTTTATTTTCTAGAATCTCATCCAACACCACATATTCCTTTTTGGCATGTTCATGCTTCTTTTCCTATAGCTGATCCTTATACATGACCTTCTCATTGAATATAACATCTCTTACCCTAATGATTTTATGATTTTCATAATCCCATAACTGATAACCAAATTCATCTTCTCCGTATCCAATGAAGGTACATTTTTTAGACTTAGCCTCAAGCTTGGTTCTATTTTCAATATCAACATGGACAAAAGCTTTATAACCAAAGGATTTTAGAAATGAATAGTCTACCTTTAACCCGTTTATGCCTCCTCTAGAATGCCACCATTCAAAGGATTTGAAGGTCCCTTGTTTATTAAATAAATAGTAGTATGTACAACATCTGCCTAAAACTGTAAGGGTAGTCCAACATGCAATCTCATGATCCTTGCACACTCCATAATGGTGGTATTCATCCTCTCGTGACAAACCATTTTCTTGTGGCATTCCAGAATCATTTTTCACCAGGAATTCCATTGTATGCACAGTAATTTTTTAATTTCTCTCATGGGTAATATCGCCTCCATTATCAACCAAACGAAAACGAACGTCAACTGAACAACAAACGAACTCTGCATGATTCGAGATTTCGGATTTGAAATTTATTCTTTAACTAATTTTTCTGACTTTTAAAAGCGAATGATTTTGATGCAGACGGAATAATTTTCCTTATTAGATCATCACAGGCATATTTAAGATTACTCTGGCGAAGATACCTAAGCTTTGTCCCCATACATCTAAATGCACAAGCTCTAATTTCTCACTCTTCTTCTCTTTCCCAACTTTGAGAAATCAAACTCTTTTATGTTTTCCATAAACACAATTTTCGTAGAACTCCAAGTCATTCTACTTTAGACCTATTATCAACTTTCTAGAGTGAAGTATCATCCATTTCTCACTCATGTGCCCAATTCTATGGTGCTACAATTATGTTTATGTTCCTATAAAAAGTTATATAACTGTCTCAGTAGTAATTTTTTTTATAGCAGCTAAGGTAGAAAAAGTATTACCAGTACAAAAAGACAATGTGCCTACCTTTTCAACTTTAGCTACTACTAATGCACCTTTAGTGGCCTTCCAAACTTTATTTGAAAAGATAACTATGCAGCCTTCACTACCCAGTTGTCCTGGGAAAATTAAATCCCTTCTCAAATTTGGAATATGCCTTACCTCCTATAGCAACCATTCATTTCCATTCTATAACTTTATTTTTATCTTTCCTTTTCCATCAATCTTATAGGGTTCAACATCACCCAAATATACTTGTCCAAAATCACCTTGAATATAATCTACCAAATATTTCCAATGGGGTGTGGCATGAAATGAAGCCCCTGAATCTATTTCCCAAGAATCATTAGCATTATCTAAACACATAATTAAAGCATCCTACAATTTATTATAGGCAGTATTAGCTTCCTTACTATCATCATGTTGTATATCTCCTTGTTTTCTCTTTTGAGAACAACAATCCTTCTTCAAGTGTCTTGGCTTTCCACTATGCCAACAATCCATATTTCCTCTAGATTTAGGTCTACCTTTCTTTGAATTCCCTTATGACTTCCCATGATTTGTTGGGATTTTTCCTCTCTCTTTTTTTCTTCCCCTCTTCTCTACAGTCAAATTATTACCTAATGTTGAACTCTCACCTGTGCTTTTCTTTTGCATTTCCTCACTAAGGATAACACCATTTCAACATCATCAAATTTTAATGTATTTCAACCAGAGATAGAGTTACAACCATTACCAAGCTATTCTAGCTTTCTGGAAAAGAACATAAAACCAAGAGAGCCCTCACCTCTTCATCAAAATTTACTTTTATAGAAGTTAACTGACTGGTAATAATATTAAACTCATTTAAATGATCTATCACAGATCCACCTTCAATCATATTCAAAGTAAACAAATGCTTCATGAGAAATACCTTATTGAGGTTGAGGGTTTTTTATACAATTTAGCCAAAGTTTTCATTAGATCCTATGTTGTCTTTGCTTCTTTTATATTGAATTCCATAGATGGTGCCAGGAACAACTAAATGGTTCATAGTGCCTTTCTATCCAAAATCTCTCATTCTTCATCGGACATCACAACTTATTTCTTTGCTTTTCCTTGCAATGGCTACCATAGATCCTTTTGATAAAAATAATCTTCCATCTGCATCTTCCATAATTAATAATTCTAGCCACTGAACTTCTCGGCCTTGAATTTTCCTTCTTCCATTGCTCACACTCAAATCTAGAGGTTTCTTGCCAATCAACCAAAATACACGTGGCTCTGCTACCAGTTGTTAGGATTCAAGCAGATTGGAACATAAACATTAACAACCTAGAAATAACAATGAAGAATAACACAAAAGATATCAACATAAAATTTAATGTGGTTCACCCAATATGGCCTACATCCACAATAGACTTAGTCATCCAATGATTTTATTATCTAGTGCAAAATAGATTACAATCTTGTGAATACCATGTTGGAATATACATCCCAACCGCTTATAAAAAGATTTTTGGAATCTTCTAGAATTAGGGTTTTACAAGGTCATCTTTCATTTGATGTATTAATGGGAAAACCTTGACGTGTCAACGAGAAAATGCCTTTGTTGGGATGTGAATCCCAACGGTAATTTGACCCTTCATCTCCTCCCAACTCTTCAGTTCACAGCTGAATATCAGTGTATGAATATATGTTTATAGTCCATGCATTGTATTGTATTATTGGAGATTAATAAGAGTTGTTCCTTACTTTCTTGGTGGATGTAGCCATTTATAGTGAACCACGTTAAAACTCATGTTATGCTGTTTTTTTGTGTGTATTCATTCTCTCTTTATTCATTTTATTGTTAGTTATGTTTTATCTACTCCTTAATACTGAACAATTTGTATCAATGCTTGGTTAGAGCCAAGGAGAAGATATGGAAGATAGTCTACTTGTGTTAACCGAAGAAGAAATTGAAACAAATGCTTGGGTGCTAGATATGGGAGCTTCATTTCATGTTACTTCATGTAGGGAATTTTTCAAAACCTTTCAAAGTGGTGTTTTTGGTAAGGTCCTTCTTCTAGATAATAAATATCTTGATATTGTTGGCATAGGAGATGTTTTATTGAAACTAACAAATGGAAAAAGTTGGTTGTTAAGGGATGTTAGGTATGTCCCTCAACTTAAACATAATTCAATTTCAGTTGGGCAATTGAGTTCTCAAGGATGTGGAGTCACTTTTGAACTAAAGAGATGGAAGGTGACAAAGGGAGACTTAGTGATTACAGAAGGCAACAAATTAAACACTTTATATGTGTTGGAGAGTCACAATGAGATGGGATTTGTGAAGGAAATGGTGGATAGTGCCATAGAGCCTTGGTTCAAGAGGCTTGGTCACATGGGCAAGCAAGGTCTTGATAATTCACACAAAAGGAATCAATCTCCATAGATGAAATCAATGAAAGGTAACAAGAGGGTCACGTTTGATCTTCCAAAGGAGCGAGAAGAAGTGAGGAATTCCATGAAATGTAGGGTGAGAAATTATTATCACAATTCCACAAGTAATAATTTAAAAGGACAAGTACTGCCTCATGAAGAAACAACTATTGTTGCTATTGAATGTGGAATTTCGTTGATGGAAATAGATGAAACTCCCTTTGTTGCAAAGTTTGTTGTAGAAGCCACTCCAATGGATGAAGATATGCCATTTATTGAAGCATAATTGCATGTAGGTGAAGCCAGAGAGGCTGAGAGTACAAAGGTGGCTGATGATATGGATGGTAGGATAGACGATATTAACGGTGAGCACTTGCAGTACACAGTGCAAATTTCTACAACACTAGACAAGCAGTTCATAGTGGATCCTTTGGTGGCAATGATGGTGGACTAACTATATGTGTCCAATACAGAGAATAGTTCTTCCTCATCGCAAGTTTTCATTTAATTTCCTGCGACCCCTTCTCACTCTGCCCAGTCTGAGGAAAATTTGTCTTCCACGCAGTAAAGGGAACTTCTAGGTGTTGGTAATTTGCAACAAATGTTTGGAAAAGTTGAGGAAAGGCATTGGTTTTCTGATGCTGAGCTAGTTTGAAACTAGAAAAAGATGGTTGTTAATCTATGAGTGGAGATGGGCCTTAATGATATTGGATGCATGCATGAAAGGGAAGCTTTGTTCATCTCTAACTATGGTGGTGAAATTCCCCACCCTTGCTTGAGTGAATACAGTGAGAGTGAATCTAAATCTGATTATTTATCTTTGGTACATCAACTAGACTTTCCAGATAAAAAAGACCATGAAGAGAACAATTGTGGCCAGAGGAGTTATGAAACCCTCCATGTCAACAGGGATTATGCCACTACCGATGCTGCATATTTTAGTATTGGAAACTATGGCAAAGCTTATTGATATGAGACCTTTAGAAAGATCATTGGCAAAGCTTGACGAAGTAAGAAAGAAGAAGCTTTCAAAAATGATTGGAATCATTCCAGTGGGAATCAAGGAAGAAGAATATGCATACATTAGAGAAGTGATTGGGCGATATCACAAGCATGAAATAGAGGGTGATCAGTGCTCTTCCATTGTGGTCCAATGCATCAATGCACCAATTAACATGGTTTGGTCTGTGGTGTGGAAATTTGACAAGCCTTCAACTTATAAGCATTTTATCCACAACTGTCCTATGAACGACAATGGCCAGGTGGGTAGTATAAGAGAAGTGTGTCTCGTCTCTGGGTTTCCTACCTCCACTAGCACAAAGCGCCTTGATATCTTGGACAAGGCAGAGGATTAGGCCATGGCAGGGATGTCAAGATGTAAGCCCATGGGAGTCAACAGTTTTGTGGATGCTAGCGTGGATGAAGCCCTAGGGTATGTTCGGTCAAACAGAGGAACTTCCAAGGAGCGTAGACCATGGTCAAATGACCAAGAATTTTTGCGAGCTAGTGGCTGATCAAGAGGAGGAGAATTATATGCTACCCGACATCTTATTGAACTTATCAATTATGCTTGTAAGGTTCTAAGTATGGGTGTCGAGCTGCATTCTAATATGCACAAGTTGTAGATATTTCAGATGGAAGAGTGTTTGGGAATATGTTTAGTTGAGGGAAAACCTTTTTAATGAAGTGGGCCTCTTTATGTCCCAAGAAAGAATATGGGTGTTTGTCTATAGTGAAACATAAGATCATTGAAAGGCCTACTAGTGATGGAGAACTAGAGTCCTATAATGATGAAAAACATTCCTGTGCAGAGGAAATGAATAGTCATGCAATGGGGAGTTGTGCTCTTGAAGAGTTCCCTAAGTGTTCCTCTCTTTACCAACTATTTTCTTTTCAAGAGTGCATGGAGTTAGTGAAAAATTATCAGTTGGAAACATCTCTTAGGCTTCTTGTTATTACAAGAAATGATTTCACTAAAGAATTCACTCTGTTATCAAAAGGTCTTGTGTGGCTTCATTAGTTCAACTTCAAACAGGAAAATTGTCCACTATGGTTTTCATTAAAAGATCTAAGAATCTTGGAGCTTTATAGTGCAAGGAATGTGGAGGATGAAGCTCTTGCTGCATAGGTCTACAGAGCATTCGAGATGCCAAATTTTCTCGATAGAAGAAACTAGTGGTGCCAGAGTAACTGTTGTGAAAATTGAACAAGGCGGAAACTTGGTGTCAATGGTAGTATTGTGTGGAAGTACATATAGTATGTTGGATGATCTTGAAACATCAGTTGATGATGGTGTTCTTGATTAAGAATCTATAGAAATTAATATTTTGATGGGAAAGTTTGTTCCTGAGAAATTAGTAAGCAGAGATGTTGTTAACTCTGATTTGACATGGAGAAGACTAATTCGTTGTGTTTGTGAGCAGTCATTGGAAAAACTAAAATCTTCGATAGGCCTCGTTGTAGTGTGAGTTTGAAGGGGAAATGCAGGGGATGTCGTGCAATGCATGGTTGTACTGATTGGACTTCATAAGGGAGATTGTTGGGATGTGAAGCCCAATGGTAATTCGACCCTTCATCTCCTCTCAATTTTTTAGTTCATATCTAAATATGAGTGTATTAATATATGTGTATAGTCCATGTATTGTATTGTATTATTGGAGATTAATAAGAGTTGTTCCCTGCTTTCTTGGTGGATGTAGCCATTTATGGTGAACCACATTAAAACTTGTGTTATGTTGTTTTGTTGTGTGTTCATTCTCTATTTATTCATTTTTTTGTTAGTTATGTTTTTATCTACTCCTTAATACTCAACAACTTTGATGTGTTAGTGGGGAAAATGTCATTTCTAGGTTTTTTGCATATCACAATGTGTTTTCAAACAACTTGCAGTTTCGTAGTTTTCACTTAATAATCAACATCTTTATTAGATTTTTGCATTTAGATCATCTCATTTAGATACATTTAATCCATCCTTGCATTAATCTTGAATGTTTACATTGCATTTTGGCCCATCTTTCTCCTTTTAGGTGAAAAACCCTAGAAGGGCTAGAAAGACCCTTGGGTGCCAAAATATTTGTTTACACTAACTACCATAACTTATACTTTTGTTATTTCTTAATTTGATTGAGTGAGATCCATCTTCAAAATGATAAAGAGCCCATAACATTATAGATTGTGAAAATTTAATACCACTAAACCATAACTTATTTAAATCCTTTTAAGAATATGGATGGGTCCCTCCTTTATCACCTCCCCAACTTTAATAAATAAATTATTTATAATGACTTTCCTTGAATGTCAGAAATATAATAGAAATATGCTTCATCCTAAGCTTCAAATCCAATGAAAATAGACTAAATAAAATGTTTGGGCTCCTTCGACGTACAACATTCCATCTCTCACCGCAGCCCACGTAGTAAAAACGCCTCCAGACGGAATCATCTAAACTGTTGATAGATTAGATTTGCAGTAACACTAGTTCTCTCATAACTTTGCCCATAGAAATTGAAGACGGATACAATCTTGTCGTAGACTCGCAGTCAAATATCTGTAGAAGATTGCTTAGTTGATTCAGCGTACAACTTTTAAGAAGAAAACGAATGATGGAAACAGAAGTCTGATTGTTTGAGACCATTTCGTAATAATGGTCCCCGACAAAATCAGATAAGAGAAATTAAAGAAGATATCGTGATGAAGCAGTAGCATGATTCTATTGGGGACACGTCTGTGCAAACATTTTAGTGGTTGCATGTACGTCATAGCTAACAGTAATCTATGGTGAACAGTGGACGTTGCTTTCGGAGCACACAGGTTATAGTCCGTAACAAACAGTCCAGCAGATGGAGCAGATTTGATATTGTTGAAATTTTAGTTAATAAAATGAAACGTGAGATTCCATTGCCTTCTTTTTCGGTTTTGGCTGAAAGGTAGCTCGCTAACTGCCATGGAAAGTCGAAACGAAGAACTGTACCATTCATGGTAGTCAATTTGCACCTTTTATATTGACAGCTTTGTTTCTTCTCCTCTAATTATTAAATGGATCATAAATTCTGTCTATCACCTTTTGTTGGCTGGGGCCATTGGTTATCTTTACTTGAGGGACTGAATTCGTTCTGGGTAGGCAAGTTATGATTGAACATTGTCTTCCACTCAAGGCTTCTAAGAAGATGCTATTGCTAAAATTGTTCTTGGCCTGACTTTCTATTGGAAGCACTCTTATACAATATATGAGATTTTAGGCTAATTCTGATTATATAGTGATATACTATATATTAAAGTTCAATGTTATGATGTGTAGAAGCAATCCCAAATGACATGGATCTAATTTAGAATTCATTTTTTAGTTTCAAATTGATGTCTTTGATCCTTTTTTTATAGTCACTAGGAGACAATTTAGTACATATTTGTGCAATGATTCATTAGATTCTTGTATTTAAAATTTTTCATTTGAACATAAATTCGTGTCCTAGAATCATCTAGAAGTGACAAATATTATCCATGTTACAAAGAGTATTCCTAAGAACATCTTAATTTGTAGCACTAAAAAGAATAGTACTTTCATTGGAATTTGCATTTAGATAACTTATGCACTTGCTTATTGTTTGTTAATGCGTACTTAAGGTTGTAAAGCTAGTCATTCAAGAGGGTTGATTCAAGAGAATGTGAAACTCTCACAATTCAACAATCTTCCCAAGGACATTATTTTTTAATAATAAAGAGGGGCATATTTTTAGAGGCATAACTTTCATCCATGAAGTCAAATTATTCAATTTCCTATAGGTGACAAAAAGTTGTTTTTGAACTATGCAATGATGTTGGTAAATGTTTCTACAATTATTTATAAAAAAAATTGAATTCTTTACTTGCTCTTTTTTGTCAAAATGCATAAAGTTATTTTACCGACAAATGCCTTTTGTGGCTTATTAAAGGTGTTGGAAATCTCTTTCTATGTGCTTCCTAATAGTTTAGATACTTTTTTTTTTTGGAAATTGATTTTTCTTAGAATTTGTGAAGTTTTTCTTAGCATGTGGTCATGTTTTTGACATTGTAAGAATCCATTATATGCACTTTTAGACATCGAAATATAGTAAAATAAATATACATATTGTATTTATTTTTTAAGAATCTTGCACAACGTGTTGAGTCATTATTGTACTCGCACTACTTATAAATTGTTTTGCTAAGTTTGGTATGTGCACTTTGAATTACCCATCACAACCTTGTCTACCTTCAAGAAAGATTTTTTTTATGAGTACACCTTTTCTAAGTTGTTCCATGAGTTGTTAGTCAAGCATATCTTGTATTCATAACCTTATTTACCTTCATGTGAGTGTGGCTTGTTTGAGAACACCTTATTTTATTTGTAGGTACATTTTTCCTTCTGAAGTTTCTTCTTTACCTTCTCACATTATATTGGACATATTTTTAGTGTGTCTACTATACCTCTCTGTTAAATATTATGGGGATATTATACTATTTATGCTAATGCTTTCTTAGTTACTTTTTCAGTAAATGTGGTAATTGGTTGCCCATGAATTTTGGTGTTATGGAGCACATAGTTGTATAGGCATGAATTTGTACCCCCTTGCAAGTTCCCCTTTTACACCATTCACCTTAGAAAAATTAACTTGACAATGTAATTCCTCATCCTTCATCCATACTCCATCCACTTGGTGCTTGTATGTAGTGTCAGTGGGGGAATTTTTATTAGGGACGTGCACACGATGCATGGACATCTACGCGGCGCATTGTCGTCCTGATAGGATTCTCGCCTCTAGAATTTGAAGAGGTATTATGTTCGCCATTGGGGCCGAAGTGTAACATATCTACCCCCTTCAATTGACCTTTGAATTACTCTTCCCCTCCTAATTCACCTAAAAATGACTATCTCTCATTCTCATTGAGGCTCGCTACATTTTTCTTAACAATTCTCATGCTTCTACACCATTCTTGAGTGTACTCTTGTGATTTCTTGGGTACTTGTTGCACTATCAACTATTCCATTCTAGCATCACAACATTCTTTACATTTACCACAAAAGCTACAACTTGGTGTCTTGCAAGACTTCCTTTGGTGTCGTTGTGGCCATGCCGACTTTTCCATGGTTGTAGAATTGTATTCCTCTCTCATTGGCCTTGAGCACCTCTGGTCGTGGGTGGTATCATTTGTTTACTATTGCATTATTTTTGGATTTGAGTAGCATAGTGCTTCTTGTAGCATTTGGTATCATTTCTCTTCTAGAATAGTTTCATTATCACTTTTCTATACTCTATCTATCTAGTTGTATGTAGGAGGTGAAATACCAAATGGAGCATTTGACCCCTCTGAGAAGCCACGAAATCCCCAACTTTTTCCTTGCTTTATTTGTGTGTAGGTGCTTTGTTCATGTGGGCTTGTGGAGAACTCAATCTTTTGTGAGTTGAACTCTTATACCCCTCTTGTTCACTTGTCATTTCTTGTAACATCTCTCATAATATTTCAATCATTTTGTCATTTCTTTTTTCGTCATCACTTCAAACTGGTAAGCTGGCTCTAGTAGGTTTTTAGTACCTCTGAATGTCCTTTTTTATTGCCTATCCGTACAAAATACAACACACCTGTGAGATGCCAACGTGCCACGCTATCAACCTTGTTGCATGTTGTTATCCTTTTATAGAGATTGCCAAAGTCGCGATCTGGGTTCTTGAAACCTACTCGCTTAGTCCAAACATAACTTTTGGGTCAATAGATTGACAGAAGCACTGAGAGTGTTTTTCATTCTCTACCCTTAGCATCAAAAACTATCCTAAACACTTGTTCAACTTGAGGTAGATTAGGGAAACCTTCAGCTCTTGGCTCTCTATGACCTGGATCCTTGGAATGGTTCATCCCCCTCCTCTATATTTTGGTTAACTCGACATGAACACTCTAGTTTCGTTTGGTGGTGCTGAAAGACCCTTCTCTCATATCCTAGGAGTGTTGTGGGTGTGAGTGTTGCAAGGCACCTTGCCTTGCAACCCAACCTACGACCCCTAGTGGTGTAGCTAGAATGTTTCCTAAACATTATGAAGTGAAACCTTGAGTGGGCCTCCATCTAAACCCTTGGAGGATTTTGCAGAAGTCATGTCTAGTGTATGTAAAGATGACTTCCTTCCTACATTTACCCATGCCATCTGTGCAGCCTGCGAGCAGATCTCCCACTATAACATTTACCTTGCAGTATTTACCAATGAACTCTAATAGAGAACCATCCCCTTTGTACATTCCCAAATGTATCAATGGGAATACCATAATGGGTGTTCTTGTTGACCCTACATGTCGAGTGAATGTCATTAGAGAGGAGATCATGTTGATAATTTTTTTGCAAAAGGATGGATATGATGAGTCTAGAAGCACTATACATACACACGATGGGCTTTTCGTCCCTCCCATCAATTGTATCACCTTGTTAGCCCTTGTTGGCCCTAGGACTATGAATGCACTCTTTGACATCATCCCAAGGACAAAATTTTTCAAGGTGAAACTAGACATTCCCTAGATAGTTTCCATGAATGTAGTTCCCTTAGTAATTCATAAGTGCTTGAAGTTTTCCCATGAGGTTTTTGTGCATGTAGTCCACAACACTAGTCATAAACTCATGATTTTGCATGGAGGCTACTCACTTGATCACTTCTAGCTTGCTCCTATTGGTCTTCTCCCTCCCAGGACGGACCTGTTGTATCAAACTTATGTGAAATATAAGAGTGGGGGTCTAATGTAAAAGGTGAGATACCCTCCTCCTCCCTATGCCATTTTGCATAGAGCTTTCTTGAAGATGGAACATGAGGCTACCTTGGCCACTCGAAAAAGGGAAGATAAGAAGTCCACTCAGGGATCTTCTTCCTCTTCTGTTGTATCACTTGCTGCTTCCTTTCATCTTGCGGCAATGCCATTGACTTTCGCTCCTATGTGTTTGCTAGGGAGTCCAATGGTGCTCACTTGGAAAAAGCCCAAGAATTTAGTGTTTGAATTTCTTTTCTTACCCACAGTGCCTCAACCAATTTCTATAGTAAGGGGAAGAGAAACCATGGAGTGACTTCTATGTCTCGGCCTTCGTGACCTCCTACTGCTCCTACCTTTAAGGTGGTGAATCAGAAGAGGCCTATTGCTAAGGCAATTGAGCCTAATCCTTCCACTTTTGTTGCATCATCTTCTCCATCTCTTCCTCCTATTCTAGTCAAGGAGTCCCTCCCTCCGCCGAAAATGGCTTTGATGGATACTCCGATGGTTGAACAAGGGTCTTTCATCCCTTCTCAAGCTGTGGCCTCTAGCTTCTAGAGTCATAGAACTGCATTGAACGTGAGTGCAAGCATCGAAGGAAGGCTCTAGCCATTGAGAAAGCCACTTTGCAAAATAAGGAAGAGGAGCTAGTAGCTCTCGCTTCGACATCTTCTACTATTCCTTCCTCTTCTGCTCTTCCTACTTTAGTTCCCTCAGCCTTTGTCTTTCTCCTTGCCCCCCTGTGTGAGCATGAACGATCCTCACCCAAAGAGGGTGTAGGTATTCATTTCTCCTTTGGTTGAGCCTCCCCTTATAATGTCCCTTCTAGACATCTTGCCATTTTTAAAACCTGTGGACATGCCAAATGCCTCAATGGTGTTTGTCATGGTTTTCTCCTCTTCCTCTATGCCCTCTGCTTCATCTATGGGGATTTTACATCCTTTAATGAAGAAAAATATGGAGGATGACCCTACTAGAAATGGGGGTTAGAAGAAAGGTTGTCCTTCTTCGGAGGGTGGTTCTATGTTGGCTTGCATCATCCTAGTGATAGAGATAGCCTAGCATCCTCGGAGTTTGTCATTTCCTCTGAATCATTTGGTGAGGCTAG
The DNA here is from genome assembly GCA_007258455.2 of Sequoia sempervirens. NCBI lineage: Eukaryota > Viridiplantae > Streptophyta > Pinopsida > Cupressales > Cupressaceae > Sequoia > Sequoia sempervirens. The sequence continues at coordinate 4,053 of VDFB02109267.1, read as the reverse complement.
TAGTGGATCTCAAGTGCCACCTCCATCACCCATTGAGTTGACACATGGAACTCCTATAAAGTGCATGTTCAACTCTATAGACGATGTCCAGGCCTTATCAACAATCTTTGTGAGATCATTGACGTTTACCTCACAAGAACTGAGTGGAGAAGACCTCAAGGAGCTTTCTTTCTTGGATCTTGTTGTAGGAGGTTCAGAGAGTACCCCCCTTGATATTTCTCCTTTGCAAGCTCATCTGTCTTCCCCTTATGATGATTTAAAATGGGAGAACAATGACCTCTTGGTTGATGAGGACTAGGGGGCGCCTCTTCTTTATCTATAGATTAGGTTTCAAATGTGTGTGTGTATTGTGTTCCCCTATGTTTTTTTTATATGTTCCTGGATGACCCTTGTCACCCTCGTAGGTGCTTGGATACAAGAGTGCTTTTTTGTCATAAAAATTCCTCTATTTGTCACATCATTCTTCTCTTTGTCAATGTATTAATTTTCAACAATTGGGGATGATTCAAAGTGTTTGGGGCATTTAGGCCTCCCTTCCATGTTGACCCAATTTTTTATTTTCATTTTTTCTTCATGTGCCTTCTTTACATGGTCTGATATAGTAGGGGGTTGATGGTAGATAATTTATATATTATTATATCTATTTATCTATATTTATGAGTAGCTTTGACCCCAAAATATCAGATCCCCCTATCTCTCATTCGCTATGTTATTGTCTTTCCTTTCTCTGAATCTTTCACTCTTCTTTTCTTGTTTTGTGATGTTGTGGTACTCATGTTTTTTCTCTCACGTGTGCAACAACATTACCATGGGTACATCTTGTTATGTTCTACAGGCCACAACCTCACTTTCATTCTTTCTTTTCGCTCCTTAGGATGTCGTGTGACTTTGTGGTCAACACGCACCATCCTAAGGGGGGGCTATCATACTACTTTGATTTTCAGAAGATGTATTTGATGGCAAACAAATTCTTTCTTGAAAATCTCTATTTTTCAAAAATTGCATTCCTCAAAAAGGACCCCTAGTGGAATACTTTTTCTTCATCATGGATTCATAAAGAAAGAGTTTGAGAAACTTTCTTCCAAGGAGGGAGCACCTTTTCCTATGGGTGAAGTTCAGACTTTCCCTTTGCGAGGAGGAATTCTTCCTTTCAAATTCCTTGATGACATTAAATATTTCAAAAGTATTCCTTGATGTTGAATTGATATGCAAAAAATATTGTTGCACTTTCAAATAGAGTGTCTCTTGAGTGGAACCCTTTTTCTTTTGAAGGGTTCTCGAGGGACACCTTTGAAAGCTCTTCCTTCAATTTTTGACTGTCTATGTGACTCTCTGCTTGTCTGCCCATGTGGATTATTTGTGTTATCTAACATATTTTGTCTGCAAATTAACATGTTACTTTGTAGGTGCACTTATGAAACTGATTTTCCATCCAACTTTGTGGAGCCTCTTACATTTGGCTTCCTTTAGGTCCAAGTACCTAGAGGGCACCTTCTTTGCAAGTCTGAGGACCTATTAAGTGCTTTAATCCTATAGGATTTGTCCACCATTGGCCTATGAGCCTTTGGTGCACTTTGTCCAACTCTCTTTAGGACCAAACACATGCGGAGCCATTTTTCTACCCTACGCCTTCAAACATGCCAAATTACACTCTGCTTCCTCAACAATTTAGGTATATTTTCTTGGAACTCTTTTGACCTACTTTATCAAACACTCATTGGCATTCATGTTTGCTAAGGTGGGGGAAAATGTATAAGTGTGAATTTGCACCCCCCTTGTAAGTTCCCCTTTTACATCCATCACCTTAGAAAACTCAACCCAAAAATGTAATTCCACATCCTCCATCCATACTCCATCCACTTGGTGCTTGTATGTAGTGTCGGTGGGGGAATTTCTATCAAGGACACGCACATGACATGCTACCATCCTAACAATATTCCTACCTCTAGAATATATAGAGGCATTACGTTCACCATTGGAGTTGAAGTGTAACATATTTATGCCCTTTAATTCATCTTTGAATGGCTCTTTCCATCCTAATTCACCTAAAAATGACTATCTCTCATTCTCATTGAGGCTCTTTACATTTTTCTTGACAATTATCATGCTTCTACACCATTCTTGAGCCTACGCTTGTGATTTATTGGCTACTTGTGCTATCAACTATTCCATTCCAGCATCACAACATTCTTCACATCTACCATAGAAGCTACTACTTGGTGTCTTGTGAGACTTTCTTTGGCGTCACTATGGCCATGTCGAATTTGCCATAGTTGTAGACATGCATTCCTCTCTCATTGGCCTTGAGTTCCTCTAGTTGAGGGCAATATCATTTTCTTAGTATTGCATTTTTGTTGGATTTGAGTAGCATAGTTCTTCTTGTAGTATTTCCAAGGTATCCTTTCTTTCCCAGCAGAGTTTCTTTATCGCTTTTCTATACTCTATCTATTTGGTTGTCTATGGAGGTGGAAACACCATAATGAGGGTTTAACTATGGAAATCCCCAAAACAACCCCAACATTTTTCTCTGCTTTGTTGTGTGTAGGTACTTCGTTTGTGTGGAGCTTGCAGGAGAACTGTACATTTCATGAGTTGAATTCTTACCCCTCTTGTTCTTGTCATTTCTTATAGCATCTCTCTTAATATTTTATTCATTTTGTCATTTCTTGTTTTCATCATCACTTTAAAATTTAGTAGCTAAGCTGTTAGTAGGTTTTTATTACCTCTTACTATCTTTTTTCATTTTTTTTCTATACAGATGACAGTGCACCTATGAGACTCCAGTGTGTCGCACTATTGTCCCTATTGCACATTGTATTCCTTTGGAAGAGAGTTTATGGAGATGTAGTCTAGGATCCTGAAACCTACTCGCTTAGTCCAAACATTACTTTTGGGTTAATAGATTGATAGAAGCATTGAGAGTTCTCTTCATTCTTTACCTTTAGCAACAAACACTATCCTAAACACTTTTCCAACTTGAGGTAGATTAGGGAAGCCTTCTACTCTTGGCTCTCTATGACCTGGAGCCTTGGAGTGGTTGGTCTCCATCCTCTACAATAGTATATTGATGCCTCTTCACACCTATTTATGGAGGTTGTCTTTTAATTGTGACAACAAAAATAGGGTGCCCCCACCTTCGAGGAGATATGGTTCCTTCTTCACTATTGTCACACTCAAGGAGACCTTAGAGACCTCAATCTGAAGATAGAAATGGGGAAAGAGGTATTCCAATAAGGTGTCCTAGGGTGTGATTAAGGACTAAAAGGGGGTTCACCACCAAGCTAGGGCTTAGAAAGACAAGTAATGTGCAAAACCTAATTATATGCAAGACTTGAATAAATGACTTAGAAATGAATGCAAAAAAAAAAGCAAATTTAGAAATCAAAATAGTGCACCTGGAAACCTATAGCAACTTGAATGGACACCTAAGATGGTGAAAAAATAGAATTTAATGCACACTGGGACTCATACGCTAGGTTGGGCGATTTAGCCCCATATTAGGGTTTCTAGGCAGGAACATAAAATTTGGCAGAGACAAGTTTGGAATTCCTGAAATCTAGAAATTTGACTATACTAGGATTCATATCAAAGAAGTGACATATCAATCCTGCTTGGCTTTTTCAAAGGATCAGGATCTAGATTTTCTCTTCAATTGCTACTTTGTCTTCTCAACTTGATTTTTATGTCTAAAATGCTAATTTTTTCTCTCTAGGTGTCCTTCAATGGTCTTGTAAGTAAAGTGAATGGTCTTGTAAGCAAGGTGACAACTTTGACAAATTTTCACTCTTGACAAATTTTCTCCCATCTTGCTCCTTAGAGGGTCTTCAACCTAGATTTGCAAATCACACACTAAAGAGAGGGGAAAATGTTGTTTTGTTACTATAAAGGGGTTTCCCTTAGTCAAACCCTATTTTGGTAATCAAACCTTGAAATGAAATGAAATGGAAAGGAGGAATGATGAATGAACAAAATGCTATGTTGCAAACATGTATGAAATGTCTAGCATGAATGTGGATCTTGACTCTTTCTTGAATCATAAAACACGGTGATGGT
>VDFB02109266.1:0-51878 GCA_007258455.2 Sequoia sempervirens | reverse complement strand
AAAACTAACTTTATTATAATGCGAGTGCATTACTGATAAATAGAGAGATGGTCATTTAGTGAGAAATAATGTGAGGGCATTATAACGCGCGTGCATTATTTCTTGCACTAAAAATAGTTAAAAAGCACAACATACCCATGATGTCGGCCCACATTCTTCATATTCTCCCGGTTCTATGCGTGCTCCAACAAAAAGTAGATTTTTGGTGATTGAGTGAAGTGTGCATGCATGATATTTAGATTCCACCACATTTTTCATGATATTTCCATCACCTTTGCATGAAATAGTAGAGTTTTCACATTGGAAGGAATGTAATATGAATTCAAGTTTGAATTACAGTGATAAGTGATATACAATTGAAGTTTGGAGGGGAACAAGCTTTTGAAAAAGTCAATTTTTTGAGGAATTTGAGGAAAGAAGAAGCAAAGGGTACATAATTGGGTAGAACTCCTCCATTTGAAACTTTGGTTTTTTAGGTATGTGAATTATTTGTACATTTTCTTTCATTCTATTATGGCTTGCTTTCATTTTTGTTGTTTTTCTTACTCCATGTTGATCAAATTGTTTGTTTGTCATGTTACAACCTTAGGTTGTCAATAGACATTTTAAATTACACAATTCTATACACTTTCCTATTACATTTTTAAACAAAATGATTGCCTTGTATATGCTACCAAATTTTCCATATAGGTCTCTAAAAAATTGGAATATACTCCTAATGCATGCTCAAATAGGTTTCCAATACAAAAACCCTCAATTTGCTCATAAATATCTAGGGTTTTCTACATTTCACAACTCCAAGGCCTTCTTGATGCAGAGCCAAGGTGAAGATTAACTCATAACAACCTAATTTCAATTCAAATACTGATGTAGACAAGGTGGAGCAACACAACAACCAGCCCAATTTTATCAAATGCATGCAAAGAAACAACCTTCAAAACTTTATTCTCCCAAACTGCCCAAAACAACATCCTTTGCTTTCTAGGTCTCAAAATTCATCCAATGGACCTATCTTTTAGAGAAGGCCATAAAGGTCCAACACATCATCCATTTAGCATCCACTTAGACCCCAAGTATAATGCCCAACAAATCACATAAGGTTCCCTTGCAATAGTATAGAGTTTCAATAGGTTACCCTACCCAAAGGCTACTAGATTAGCCCCATTTTACAAAGGAGGTCCCTCTTAAAGACTCTATTTTTACTCCAAACCAATGGACATTCATTTTATATGTTCTAAAACAACAAAATCCATGGTTAGTTCCCAGACACAAACATTCTAAAGTGTTGTCTTAGAAAACCCTCCTTTTACATGTTAGAACCCAAGGGTTTATTTAAATTCATATGCCCAAGACTTTCCAGACCCCCACAAAGCATAAAACACCTTCCAAATACCCTGCACAAACTTAAAAGTTCATTAGATCAACAAGTTCTTCATCGTTTTGACAAACCCCACCATCTAGCCTTCAAATTCACAAGGAAAATTAACTTTTCTAGCCTTAGGCATCACTCCTACTCACTCAAATGAACACACATGAACAAAATAGACCCCCAAACATTTAACCCTACCTATTATGATCCATTCCACCGAGTTGCAATACCTACAGAAGGTGGAATGGATCAAGCTTGCATTCTTTATACTCTCAAACCCTTAATTTCTGAGTTACACAGGTAGTCTTTGAAAATCTACTCTAAAACCCACAAAACTTAATGGTTACTCCTCCAATATTATGGAAATAATAGTAGACTCACTCCACTATCATTCACAATTCATTTCATGCCACAATATTCACTGTACGGACTGTTTATTGCCAACAAAGTTCAAAAAAAAGGGAAAAACGTGGAAACAACAAAAGATTTCATTCAAATTTTCAAATGGAGTCATGCCAATCTCCCTCCAACGTTTACATGGCCTTTTTTAAAGTAACTCCAACCTCTACAACTACCTAAAACCACCTTACAGCTTCCCTTTACCAAATTGATCTTTCAATTCCCTTTTTAGTGCAACTTTGCATTTTTTTCTTTTTTTGCAATTTTTTCACTTTTTGACACTAGAACTAACTTTTAACCTATTCTAATGGCCTTGTGATGGCCTCATCACACTAATTTTACCTTTACATTGCCATCTTATAGGTATTTTCTTGTTTATGCCATTGAAGGCTTCATTCCATCATATTAACATTTTCCAAGACATGGCAACTTCATAAACCTATCAACCTAACATGACTCAAAACACTACCTAATGGTCTTTTGAGACCTTACATCACACTCATGATTACAAAGAAAAAATTCATCACTTGACCACCTAATGTTCCTAGATTTCCTTGGTGCTCCTGCACCATACATCCGGTTACGAAAGCTTTCCAAGTCTCTTGGAATTCTGCAACACCTTGACCTGCAACAAATCTCTGATGATCCTCCTTGTTCCTGCCATTGCTCCCTCTTGCCTTCATCTTCACCTTAGGCTTGGCCTTGTACTTGAAAAATAATTCTTCTCTTGATTGATCACATTGAACCTACACCTTCCTGCTTTGTCCTATCATCCATGGCTACATCCAATTGCTCCTAACTTGTTCCATGGTGTCATTTACTTCCAAATAGTCCACTCTCTATCCTTCTTTTATTTTTCACCCTTGGCTTCACCTCCATCAACATGATCATCAAAACAAGGAAGTAATAAAGCACTCCCTTCACTCTTTTCCTCTTATCCATCCTCTTCACCATCTATTTCAGGTTCTCCCATCTAGGAACCATTGCCACAACTGCATTCAATTTCCACATCAGTACTCTTACCCATCTAGGACCATCCATTGTCCTAGCCTCATCTTTTGCTTTCTTCTCCATTTCATTTGGAGATCCCACTCTCACCTTTCCTCTAGCCTGCACTTGGCCAACCTTTATCAACATCTCTTCCTTAGTCTCTTCCATCTTTGAGTCATTCAAACACTTTATATTTTCAATTTCACCTTTTATGGTGACTGTACCTTCTACAAACTCTGTCTCATACCTTTCCTTTGATTTTTTCCATTCCACTTGATGCATCACATCCTTTGATCTCTTATCCACCACTGAACTCTTTTCCAACACTGTATTTTCAGGCTCTTTATCTTCTTGTTTGTTTAGTGGACCACTTACTGCATCTACCATGCTTTCCACACACTTATCTTTATCCTCAACTATCATACATTCTTCCATTGGCATTTTATCTAGGCTCTTTGCAACTTCCATTTTTTATGACCTGCATCAAACTTTTTTTCTTGTCTTCTTTTTCTTGCCCCCTACATGGGTTCTTTTCATCTATACTTTGAATCAAATCTCCCTTTACCTCTGTATCTTCTAATTTAAATGTCACTGTTTCTACAATGCTTATCTACTCCTTGTCTCTCTTTATCTGCAGGGGACACAACACTGCCCCTATCATAATTTATTTATTCTTGACAAGCCCTTCATGGCTTTCCTCAATCCATCCACACTCTTTTACCTCTACCTTCTTTCCCTTTGCCTCTGAGACCTTCTCATCATGTGTTCTTCCATCTTCTTTGTCATCAGTCTATTGCTTTCCATCTTTTCCTTTCATTGGACAATCCATCTCTTCCACCATGACCTTACTAGGTCATTCTCACCTCTTCTCCATCTTGTCTCCACTTATCTTGCCTTTTCCTTGCATTAGGGTCTCTGCCCCAAGGTTCTTCACCTCACATTTCTTTTCATCAGGTCTGCATACCTTTTTTTTCGCAGTATTAGACTATCCTACACCTGTTTGTGCCTTTTCTTGTCTCCAACCTGCTTTGCAAACATGTCTAAATCCTGTATAAAGGATTCCCTTTCTCTTATCACTATTTCTCCATCCTTTTTCCTTTCTAACATTACTCCTTTGTCTAATTTTTCTACCTCAACTCTTTTATTTGTGTAAGTAATTACACCTTCACCATGTTTATCTTCCTCATGCTTGAGGAACTCCTTCCTTCCCATCATCACTATCCTTTCCATTTTGTCTTGTTCCCTGTCATCTCCCTACAATGGGGTTAGCTTGAACTTGATTCCATCTTTCACAATATCATACTCGAAAACAAACCACTTCAACTTCAAAAACTAACATTTGAAATAGGTGACCATTGGTCTCCCTTTTTAATAGACTTTTACAACCCTTCACTATTAGTTAATTTGACTTGACTTAGCACTTTTTGCACAGGTAAAATTATCTGTCATGTTGAAGAAACGAACTGTTAAAAGGAAAAAACTAACAAATGATCAGCTCCAAGCCTTCAGAGATAAAGAGAAAAAATAGATGAGGGAATATTGTGAAAAATAGAAATTGGGAATGATTGACAAGAACAAGACAATTGAAGAGGAACCTCAACCATCAAAAAGAGAAAATAAATTGGCAGCATAAAGGACACGAATGCAAAAGAGTCATGCTAGGGGAGATGCAGATACCATAGTTGGAGACACACCCTCTACCGCAAGTGAATACAAAGGGACACCATTAAGCACAAGTGAATATGGAGGGACACCATCTACCACAAGTGAGTATGGTTGGACACCATCAACCACATCTGAAGTTGAGAGTACATCATCACTCAGATTTGATGATTCAAAGCACATCAACCATGTGGTACAGATGATTAAATCCCAAAGACGGCTTGTAGCAATGAAAGAGTTTGAAAAGGTAGAGAGAGCTACATTGGTGACTCAGGAGAAATTTTAGCTTTCAAAAAACAAAGCCAATTAGGCTGGGAGATGAGTGGATCAGGCCAGCATTTGGTGGAAGAGGAATAAAGATGATTAGAACTCTAGAGGCCCACCATACTGGATTTCAATATTCAACCATGAGAGCAGAAGAGAGAGTTGATATCATGTATCAAAACATTAAGCATGCATTCTTCCATCCAACAGAGAAGGAGGTGATTAATTTGCTTCATTTTCATTTGCATAACCATATCAAGGCGTGGGAACCAAGAAGACCAAGGATGTCAAGTTTTATGTGGAGGTAATGGATGTGGTCCAAACTTTAAGATGGGAAAGAAGGTCAATGTATGGTTGTTAACCTTGAGAGAGTATTTATGTTGAGGAAATTTCCTTTAGATGCAAGGATTCAAAGCACATCAACCACGTGTGGTACAAATGATTAAATCCCATAGATGATCTATAGCAATGAAAGATTTTTAAAAGGCAAATAGAGAAACACTAGTGACTCAGGAGACACTTCAACTTTCAAAAACGAATTCAATTAGGCTAGCAGACATGTGGATCGGGCTAGCATTTGGTGGAAGAGGAAGAAAGTTGATTGGAAATATGAAGGCCCACCATAATGAATTTTGGTATTCAACCATGAGAGTAGATGAGATATTTGATATCATGTATCAAAACATTAAACATGCATTCTTGCAGCCAGCGGAGAAGGAGATGATTACTTTGCTTCATTTTCATTTGCATAACCATATCAAGGCATGGGAACCAAGAAGACCAAGGATGCCGAGTTTTATGTGGAGGTAATGGATGTGGTCCAAAATTTAGGAGGGACAAGAAGGTCGATGTATGATTGGTGCAAGAGCACCATTTAGTAGGTTTTGTTCATCAAGGCAAATAAGGAGTAGAATATCATCAATTTACTAAAACTGGCCAGAACTTGTACATTTGATGGTTTTGAGTTAATAAAAATAGCTTTTTGACCCATTCCTCTTTTTTTAGCCTCTATAACTTGAGGAATGGGTCTTCACTAACATTATTAAGGTGTGGGAATGATGTGTTAGTGTTGGGGAGGTTTGAAAGTGAGATGGGTGTGAAACCCATGTGTGTAAAAGCGAGTTTTCTGTAAGAAAATTGGTGGTTTTGAAGAGTTAAATTGTGTTTTTGTGTAGGGAAGCATTATTTTATGATTGTTTGAGCTTGTTTAGGGTATCACAAACTTTTTTGAGTAATTTACAGCTTGTGGTTAGCTTTGGAAGTATCATTTTCAACAAACCCCTAGGGTTTAGGCTACAATAGAGGGTTTTGTGGTTTACCCATTGTATAGTGGTATAACTGAGATCTAATTATGGATTTTTAAGTTTTGAAATCTTATAATTGTTGTCCCAAGATTTGGTAAGGTTTGGATAAGTTTAGAGTATAGACCCTTTTTTCAACTGGATCAATCCCTTAAGGTTCCAAAGGAAAAAATGGCTGCAAACTTCAACAGGAGGTTACTCGGACACCGTGATGCTTAGAAACTTCTCATTTGATCCAATGGGATCATGTTGGGCCCCTCTATAATGACCTTTCTCGGTTTTCATTATCTCAGAGTGGTTTTCCCATGGTGTCCAGTTTTCAGTTGATGAAAAAAGTGTCAAATGAAAGCAGTGAAAAGTTGCAAAATGGTGCAACTTTCGTTCTGCAACTCGTGTGACAAAACAGACTATTCCAACACATCCAAATAGGAATTTTTATGCTAGGAATGGTCCTCTTTTACACCCAAACACGCGGAATCACTCTGAACTACATTCAACCAAATCGATCCCTTAAGGGTCCAAAGGGAAAAATGGCTGCAAACTTCAGCATGAGGTTACTTGCACACCGTGACACTTAGAAACTTCTCATCTAATCCTATGTGATTATGTTGGGCCCCTCTACAATAACCTCTCTCAGTTTATGTTATCTTGGAATGGTTTTCCCGTGGTGTCAAAGTTTCAGTTGATGAAAAAAGTGTCAAATGGAAGTAGTGGAAAGTTGCAAAGTGGTGCAACTTTTGTTTTGCAACTCTTGTGACCAAACGGATTGTTCCAATGCATCTGACTAGGCATGTTTACACTAGGCATGGTCCTCTTTCACACACAAACATGCGGAATCGCTTTGAGCTACGTTCAACCGGATCAATCCCTTAAGGGTCCAAAGGGGAAAATGGTAGTAAACCTTAGCATGAGGTTATTTGGACACCATGATGCTTAGAAACTTCTCATCTAATCCCATGGGATTGCATTGGGCCCCTCTACAATAACCTCTCTTATTTTTCTTTATCTCAGAGTGGTTTTCCCGTGGTGTCCAGATTTCAATTGATGGAAAAAGTGTCAAATGGAAGCAATGAAAAGTTGCAAAGTGGTGCAACTTTCGTTATGCAACTCATGTTACCAAACAGACTGTTCCAACACATCTGAATAGGAATTTTTACACTAGGCATGGTCCTCTTTCACCCAAACAAGCGGAATCGCTCCGAACTACGTTCAACCGGATCAATCCCTTAAGGGTCCAAAGGGCAAAATGGCTGCAAACTTTAGCATGAGGTTACTCAGACACCGTGATGTTTAGAAACTTCTCGTCTAATCCTATGGGATTGCATTGGGCCCCTCTACAATAACCTCTCTCAGTTTATGTTATCTCAGAGTGGTTTCCTCATGGTGTCAAAGTTTCAGTTGATGAAAAAAGTGTCAAATGGAAGTAGTGGAAAGTTGCAAAGTGGTGCAACTTTCATTTTGCAACTCATGTGACCAAACGAACTATTCCAACGCATATGAATAGGCATGTTTACACTAGACATGGTCCTCTTTCGTACCCAAGCACGCAGAATCGCTCTGAGCTATGTTCAGTCGGATCGATCCCTTAAGGGTCCAAAGGGCAAAATGGCTACAAACTTCAGCATGAGATTACTCAGACACCGTGATGCTTAGAAACTTCTCGTCTGATCCCATGGGACTGCATTGGGCCCCTCTATAATAACCTCTCTTGGTTTTCGTTATCTCATAGTGGTTTTCCCATGGTGTCCAGATTTTAGTTGATGGAAAAAGTGTCAAATGGAAGCAGTGGAAAGTTGCAAAGTGGTGCAAATTTCGTCCTGCAACTCGTGTGACCAAATGGACTATTTCAACACGTTCGAATAGGCATGTTCACGCTAGGCATGGTCCTCTTTCTCACCCAAACATGCGGAATCGCTTTGAGCTACATTCAACCGAATCAATCCCTTAAGGGTTTGAGTGTAGTATGTTGAAATAGGCTATTCCACCTATTGTTCAAGCTGTGTCTCAATGATATAGGCCTGATGTAAGTAGGATAGAGAGTAGGAATAAGAAAATAGCATTAGTAAGGGCATTGAAAGAGATTACTAACACTGCCCCTGTTGAAAATTCAAATTTGAGGCCCCTTAAAAGCAAGGCTAGAAGAGGTGAAAAGAAGAAATTGCTTGAAAATAAGTTAGAATAGGTTGGAAATAGGGTGAGATTATGGAGTTTGATGTGTTCAAAGGGTCTATAAGGACAGGGGAGGTCAAAAGTATGTTATGGCATGACATGCCCTAGTTGGGAAAATAGGGGTTTTGAATGAAAAAGAGAGGTTTGAGGGAGTAAACATGGGTAAAGTCAAAGGGAAACATAATTTGCTGGTCAATTAAGTTTGTGCAGGAAAAATGAAGAGTGTTGGAATAGGTTTTGAGGTTCAGGTTTGGGGGTTCGGTTCACCGGTTTGGCCAAAAAAATTTGGAGGGGGTTCAGTTTGTTTTGGGTTCGTTGGTACAAAAAACATGTAAAAACAAAATATATATCTATGCAACCTAGAAGCATGAATTAGGATTAGAATATCACATATCATCATATAAAAAAAAAACCACCATAAACTTGAATGTCATTTAAAAAACAAAATTGGCAAAAAGTGTTTATAAGTTGCAAAATGTGAATAAAATCACATTGATTTTCGTGGAAAAAAAACCATGAGACCATAGCTTGTTGCTTACTATTATGCTTTCATAGATTTTTTCCAAGCATCCATAGCTTGTTCGAAAGTAATTTTTTAGGCTTTTTAGCCATAGCAGCAAGGTAGTGAATTGTTTGATAAAATGCTTTGGTAGACATGTATGGAAAATGTGGTAGCATAGACAAGGCAGTTGAACTATTTGAAAAAAATGCCTCAAAGAAATGTGGTCTCATGGTGATGGAATGGCGACTAATGCCATGACAAGAAAATTGCTATGGATTGTCATGGCATTCCACCACCATTGAGACCACATTTCTTTGAGGCTTTTATTCAAATTTTGCTTCCTTGTCTATGCTATTGCTTATTATTATGCTTTGATAGATTTTTTCCAAGCATCCATAGCTTGTTTGGAAGCACCTATTTTAGGATTTTAGCCATAGCAGCAAGGAGGTGAACTGTTTGATAAAATGCTTTGGTAAACATGTATGAAAAAATGTGGTAGCATAGACAAGCAAGGCAGTGACTGTTTGAAAAATGCCTCAAAGAAATGTGGTCTCATGGTGATGGAATGGCATGACTAATGCCATGACAAGCAAAAATATTGATTTTCATGGCATTCCACCACCATTGAGACCACATTTCTTTGAGACTTTATTCAAAAGCTGCCTTGTCTATGCTATTGCTTATTATTATGCTTTGATAGATTTTTTCCAAGCATCCATAGCTTGTTTGGAAGCACCTATTTTAGGATTTTATCCATAGTAGCAAGGAGGTGAACTATTTGATAAAATGCTTTTGGTAAACATGTATGAAATGTGGGTAGCATAGACAAGGCAACAAACCTGCTTGAAAAAAGAAATGTGGTCTCATGGTGATGGAATGCCATGACAAATGCCATGACAAGCAAATTGCTATGGATTGTCATGGCATTCCACCACCATTGAGACCACATTTCTTTGAGGCTTTTATTCAAATAGTTCGCTGCCTTGTCTATGCTATTGATTATTATTATGCTTTGATAGATTTTTTTCAAGCATCCATAGCTTGTTTGGAAGCACCTATTTTAAGCTTTTAGCCATAGCAGCAAGGAGGTGAACTGTTTGATAAACTGCTTTGGTAAACACATATGAAAAATGTGGTAGCATAGATAAGGCAGCGAACTATTTCAAAAAATGCCTCAAAGAAATGTGGTCTCATGGTGATGGAATGGCATGATGAATGCCATGACAAGCAAATTGCTATGGATTGTCATGGAATTCCACCACCATTGATACCACATTTCTTTGAGGATTTTATTCAAAGCTGCCTTGTCTATGCTATTGCTTATTATTATGCTTTGATAGATTTTTTTCCAAGCATCCATAGCTTGTTTGGAAGCACCTATTTTAGGATTTTAGCCATAGTAGCAAAGGAGGTGAACTGTTTGATAAAATTCTTTGGTAAACACGTATGAAAAATGTGGTAGCATAGACAAGGAAGAACCTGTTTAGGTTCTCAAGAAATGTAGTCCATGGTGATGGGAAATGCCATGACAAGAAAATTGTTATGGATTGTCATGGCATTCCACCACTGAGACCACATTCTTTGAGGATTTTATTCAAAACAGTTCATTGCCTTTTCTATGCTATTGCTTATTATTATGCTTTGATAGATTTTTTTCCAAGCATCCATAGCTTGTTTGGAAGCACCTATTTTAGATTTAATACAGCAAAGCAAGGAGGTGAACTGCTTGATAAAATGCTTTGGTAAACATGTATGAAAAATGTGGTAGCATAGACAAGGCAACAAACCTGTTTGAAAAAATGCCTCAAAGAAATGTGGTCTCATGGTGATGGAATGCCATGACAAATGCCATGACAAGAAAATTGTTATGGATTGTCATGGCATTCCACCACCATTGAGACCACATTTCTTTGAGACTTTTATTCAAACAATTCGTTGCCTTGTCTATGCTTTTGCTTATTATTATGCTTTAATAGATTTTTTCCAAGCATCCATAGCTTGTTTGGAAGAACCTATTTTAGGCTTTTAGCCATAGCATCAAGGAGGTGAACTGTTTGATAAAATGCTTTGGTAAACATGTATGGAAAATGTGGTAGCATAGACAAGGCAGCAAATGGTTTGAAAAAATGCCTCAAAGAAATGTGGTCTCATGGTGATGGAATGCCATGACAATCCATAGCTTGTTTGAAAGCACCTGTTTTAGGCTTTTATCCATAGCAGCAAGGCAATGAACTGTTTGATAAAATGCTTTGATAGAAATGTATGAAAAATGTGTTAGATAGACAAGTAAGTGAACTCTTTTGAAAAAATGCTCAATAATGAGGTCTCATGGTGATGGAATGCCATGAAAATCAAATGCTTTTGATTGTCATGGCATTCCATCACCATGAGATCTTTCCTTTGAGGAATTTTTTCAAAGAGTTCACTTGTCTATGATATTGCTTACTATTATGCTTTTGATAGATTTTTTTGAGGCATCCATAGCTTGTTCAAAAGAACTTGTTTTAGGCTTTCAGCCATAGCAACAAGACAGTGAACTATTTGACAAAATGCTTTGGTATACATGTATCAAAAATGTGGTAGTATAGACAAGGTAGTGAATTGTTTGAAAAAAATGCCTCAAAGAAATGTGGTCTCATAGAATGCCATGACAAGCAAATGCAATTGGGAGTGCCTTAGTTATTAGTTATGCAATGTGAAGTAATTGCATAACTTGCTTAGGTTGACTTTGTAAAACTATATTGTAATTGAAATTTTGTCATCTATCAAGCATCTAGTTATTAGTTATGCAATGTGAATCAATGCTTTGAGTTTGAAATATGTGCAATGCAATGTAATCAACGATATGAATATAAACTACAAAAATCTATTTTTTACAATTTATTAGTTAAACTCTTTATTTTATTTTCTCTCTATATCTCTATGCTATGGAAATGCCTTTAATTTTTTTTTTTTTTATCTCTTGTTCTACTTTTTTTTACCTTTTTTTTTAAAATCTAATTTTTTTTTTAAATTTTTCCGAACTTTTTCCCGATTTTTTCAAAAATCTTATACTTTTGGTTTGCCGATTTTTTCCCCAAAAGATTTTTTCTGCTATGGTATAAACACATATCTTTTTGTAATATCAAAGATAATTTTTGAAACTTCCATGCATTGCTAATCTAAAAGGAAAAGTCTTTTGCCTAATTTGTATGCAGCCATGCTTTTGACATTGTCAAAAAGAGCAAATATGGACACCATCGATAAAAAAGATTTGTATTAACCAAATAGCCATGTACACATACATCAATATATGTTGATATAAGTATAAAATATAGTTACAAAATAGCCATATAGTCTTACGTTCAAATGCCATACAGGCATACAATGTCAAATATATCCAATACAAGATATGTACAAAATTGCCATGTCTAGGCATACAACAAAGGGCTTTGGAATCAAAATTCATTTCTCTCTATGCTTTGGAAATAAGTTATTTCCCTTTGTTTGGTGATCTGATGGTGATAAGTCTATCACTCGTTTATGTTGTGCTCAAGGAGTGCTCTTGCTGCTCCTCCTATAGTTTAGCTCCTGGTGAAGTTTTAACTGTTACAATAAGACGTAAAGACATTAATATATAGGAATTACATTATAAGAAATGATATATTTAACAAAATAATCACTTACGGCCATCTCATGATCACTCTCCACGATAGAAATATTTGCATGTCGATGCTCAGGCGTGTTCAAGCCCTGTATAAACCATCCAAATAGGAATTAAACTGCGAATCAATAATGGTTTGATTTTTCACTTGAACTAACATCTATAACAACAAATGTAAATTGAAATTTAGTAATTTTCCTCATACCTCCTCTATCAGAGCCATGGAGGATTGTATAGTGGATGAAACGCCGATATCCATTGCCCTTGTAACATTTGGAGGTGTTCCCACAACCAACATCTGAAAATAAAACAACAAATTATTCAATCACAAAAAAGTTACAATAGCGAGATCCATATCATGACTTATAATGTATGAGATCTAATGAATAAAATTTTGAGTACAAGTATTAAGCTATATATTTCTGGTAGGCCTTGGTAGTTTGATAGGAAGACCAAGCATGATGGGGCGAAGAACACATACTCCATTGTGAAGGATGGGGAGACTTACAACCTTTCACCTCTCCTAGAAGAAGACAAGCCAAAGCATGAAGGGCCTAGTGTTTTGATGGTGGGTGAGAAGGAGTTCATGAAGACCTTGAAGGAAGGAGGAAGAGGATTCTTCCTGATTATGAAGCCAAAAAGTGAAGCAGATCTGCCCACAAAGAAGAAGGAAGATGCACCAAAGGAAGTCCAAGATTTGTTGGAAAGGTACAAGGACATAACTGTGAATGAATTACCTAGTTCCCTACCTCCCATTAGGGATATAAGCCACCATATTGATCTGATTTTAGGGGCTACATTTCCCAATAAGGCTGCATACAAGATGAGCTCAAAATGAGGAGATTGCAAGACAAGTGCAAGAGTTGATGGATAAAGGGCTAGTGAGGAAGAGTTTGATCCCATGTGTTGTTCCTACTATCCTAGCACCAAGGAAGGATGGGAATTGGATGCTTTTCACTTATTCAAGAGTCATTAATAGGATCACAATTAGATATAGGTTCCTGATGCCAAGAATGGAGGACCTCATGGATTTTCTATCAAGAGCATCTTACTTTTCCAAGATTGATCTAAAGAGCGGGTACCATCAGATAAGTATCAGAGAGGGGGATGAATGGAAGACAATGTTTAAGACTAATGAAGGGCTCTATGATTGGTTGGTGATGCCCTTTGGGTTATCAAATGCCCCTAGTACATTTATGCACCTTATGAATGAGGTATTGAGACCTTTCATTGGAAAGTTTGTTGTAGTTTATTTAGATGAAATCCTTGTGTTTAGCAGGTCTAAAGAACATTTGAAGCACCTTGACATGGTACTAAGGAGGTTACAAGAGGAGAAGCTGTTGATCAACATGGAAAAGTGTGAATTCATGAAGGAAGAACTAGTCTACCTTGGTTTTTTCATCTCCAAGGGAAGTTTGAAGATGGATCCTTCAAAGGTGGATGTTATTCTTACTTGGCCAACACCAAAATCCATGGGAGATGTGAGAAGCTTCCATGGACTTGCAAGCTTTTATAGAAAGTTCATCAAGAACCTTAGCCAAATTTATGTACCAATCTTGGACACCATCAAAGGAGGTAACAAAGGTAAGTTTTCTTGGACCAATGCGGCTGATAGAGGGTTTGAATATCTGAAAATGAGAGTAGCACAACAGCCTATACTTGTGCTCCCTAATTTTGATAAATTTTTTACCATTGAGTGTGATGCTAGCAATCAAGCAATAGGGGCTATTTTGAGCCAAGAAGGCAGACCGGTTGCATTTTACAGTGAGAGGCTAAATGAAGCAAAGAGGAAATATTCTTCCTATGATTTGGAATTGTATGCTATGGTCCAAGCCCTCAAAAAGTGGAGGCACTACTTGTTACCTAAAGAATTTGTTGTTTATACTGATAATCATGCCTTGAGTTTTTTGAATGCACAGGAAAAACTCAGTCATATGCACATGAAGTGGGTAGAGTCTTTGCAAGCCTATACTTTAACAATAAAGCATAAGAAGGGCCAATAAAATAAGGTGGCAGATGCTCTCAGTAGAAGGGCACTTGTAGTGCAAGAGATCCAACTCCAAAGCATGGGGGTTGAAGCATTGAAGGATATGTATCATGAAGATTTAGATTTCAAGGAGGTATACAATGTTTGTGAGCAGCATTTGAATTCTTTTCATGGTGAATTCTTTGACTTTGTATTGCATAATGGTTTTCTCTTCAAAGGAAGCCAATTGTGTGTGCGTAAATGCTCAATGAGGGAGAATATCATAAAGGAGAAACAAAATGGGAGTCTTGGAGGTCAATTTGGCCTTGACAAGACCTTATAACAAGTTAGGAGATTTTACTATTGGCCAAAGTTACAGGTGGATGTGAGAAGGTATGTGGAAGGCTGCATAATATGTCAAAGGGAAAAGGAAACTTCATCAAGTGCATGACTCTATCAACCACTGCCCATTCCCAATAGGCCTTGGGAGTGTGTAAGTATCGACTTTGTCTTGGGGTTTCCTAGAACCCAAAAAGGTTTTGATAGTATCTTTGTGGTAGTTGATAGATTTAGTAAGACATCACATTTTCTTCATTGCAAATGCACCAATGATGCATCTCATATAGCAGGTCTCTTCTTTAAGGAGGTTGTTAGGATACATGGACTGCCTTTAAGCATTGTTTCTTATAGGGTTTCTAAATTCATTGGTCACTTTTGGAGGACCTTGTGGAAGAAACTCAAGGCAAAAATTTTTCCTTTAGTTCAATATACCATCCACAAATAGATGGAAAAACTAAAGTGGTGAATAGATCATTAGGAAACCTCTTAAGATGCCTTACCAAGGAGCATGGACAAGCTTGGGATCTGATTTTACCTCAGGCTGAATTTGCATATAATGACTCCATGAATAGGAGCATTGGTAGAAGCCCTTTTGAGGTAGTATATGGCATGCACCCTAGAGGGGTCTATGAACTAAGAGATCTACAAAGAGTTGCTAGGAGAAGTGCTCAAGGTGAGGACTTTGCTATTACAATCAGGGATATTCATCAACAAGTGAAGGAAACCTTCAAAGAATGTTGAGAAGTATAAGGAAAAGGAAGATTTAAAGAAGGGGAATGTCCAATTCAAGGTTGGATACTTGGTGATGGCACACTTGAAGAAGGAGAGACTTCCAAAAGGAAAGTATACCAAACTCATGATGAAGAAGATAGGACCTTGCAAGGTGGTCAACAAGTTTGCCCAAAATGCTTATGAAATAGAGCTACCTCCTGGGGTGGCAATCTCTCCTATCTTCAACATTTCTAATTTTTATCCTTCAAAGCTTCTGTGATATGATTGAGTGCTTGGTTACTATCAAACTAATGATATGATTGATGTTACTAAATTTGGTTAAGGTGTATAAGATAGGTTTGGTGACTTTGATGGTTAGATGGGTGACTATTATGAAGCCTTTTGAGAAAATTGGTGATTAACCACAAGATGATAATCAAGATTTTGTTGTAGCAAGAGTTTGTAACCTGTAAATAGACTGTTGCAGTCAAAATATGGTGAGTACAACACTTGATAATGGACTGATAAAAATGAGGTATGGTTTAGTTGATTTTTTGCCTTAGTGAATAAATGAAAGGACAAATTGTTCAAGTGTCAATAATCAAGTTTATGTTGTTTTTATGGTGGTTGAGAATGATGTAAATCTAATTGATTAAGTCAAAGTTTTCTTTAATATGGTTTTTTCTTTGAATGAGTCAATTGGAATATGATGAATGATGGCCTATGGAATGGCTAAGAGAATTTGAGTGGATTTTGGTTGAATGAAAAGTAGATTTCTGATGAAATTATATTTTATCTTCTCCTGATTCTATTTGGGATTGAAATCCCTTGAAGAAATGATGTTGATGGTGTTTGTTGGATGCTTTGCATCAGATGTACCCTGATGATTGAGTGTTTTGATATGATGCTCCACATCACTAACTGCCTTGTCTATGTTATTGCTTACTATTATGGTTTCATAGATTTTTTCCAAGCATCCATAGTTTGTCGTGGTGGTGCACCTTTGCAAGCAAATGCCTCCATGTGAAGTAATTGCATTGTGCTACTTATGTTGACTTTCTAAACAACTATATTGTACAGTTGAAATTTTGTCATCTATCAACATTTAGTTATTATTATGGAATTTGAAGTAATGCTTTGAGTTTGAATGATGTGTAATGCAACGTAACCAACAATATGAATATAAACTACACAAATATATTAAGTAGAATTCATTAGTTAAGTTCTCTTTATTCTATTACCTTCGTGTACATTTGAGTGAATCCACTGGCACTAGGAGGTGTTTGCTTGAAACTACCAATATTAGCCTGTTCAACATCCAAAATCACATGTATTAAAATACCATTTGTAAAACAATGCTATTAACATGTAATAAATTTATAATTTTTTACTAGTTACATACCCCACTAATAGGTGTACTACAGAAATAAGTAGGTGGAGGACCGATGTATCCAGTCTCAACACTATGACCCTACAATTTTATTAAAATAATAAAACTAAATTAGTTAATCATGCATTTCAGAATCAAAATTTAATAAATTAAATTCAATGAACATGCTGACTTTTACCTGACTATCAATGCCATATGCACGATGCAAAATGTCAGCCATCCTCTCCATCCCCGTAGCAGCATATGGATCCTATGTAGCAGCATACGGATCCTACGTAGCAACATACGGATCCTGCGTAGCAGACTCCTGATTATCGGTGGGGTCATATGAACAAGTCACCCCGCAAGATTTACACACATGGGTTTGAAGGCAACCACTCGAAGACTCCCCTAGATGGCGTTGTACAATAGGGCTAGTATCATGGATGACACTCCAGGTCAAAGTGTTGATCGCCTGCAATGTCTCTACGTCAGTACTCTCCTTCGTAATGACACGCATAACAATGTGCTCATAAGGCGGCCTAGCGAGAGGTCGTCTCCCTTGCCACGCAGGATCCAGCTATGCACCGGGCCTATCCTAAGCCGGCCCCCACCTCTCCCCTGGAACTCCCTCATATCAAAATAATTTGGGATTTGGTTAAATATGAACTCACTGTATAGTTTCCTAAGAAATATTGGGGGACTTCACAATTATTGCACAGTGGGTAATCAAAGACCAAGTACCACCTATCATAAAAATGATTCCTAATCTCTTGGTGGTGGCACCAATGAATAGGAAACCTCTTCGCATTGAGGCTAATATTTTGATTTTTTCTAGGGTCAGTGAATGGAGAGCACAAATCACCTTTAGTAATTTTTAAATCTTTTACTTGTTTATATGATAGTTTATCTGCATAATATGCCCTAGCTTCTAGCCTCCTACCTTCCCATCCTGTTATTTGTTGGGTTATTGAATCTACATTTTTTTAACATCTCTTTCATTGAATTTTCTAGTGTCATTCTTTCTGTGGTTGAAGCATTTGGATCACTCAACCTACTGATAAGATCCTCAATTTGTTTTTTGTTATTTTCAATTTCACTCAAATTTTGTTGAGTTCCAGGAGGGTGTTGAGTGATTGGTGGGGGAGGTTGACTTTGTTGAGGAGGATTTTTTTGAGGAGGATTTTCCTATTCTTCTTGTTGATGATTTTCAGGATTATTTGCATCTCCTACAAATTTAAAAAAAAAAAAATCTAACTTAAAAAAAAACAAAATCAACTTGAAACTAAAAAATTCAAAACAAATAGAAAACAATACTTACCTCTTGCACCTCTTCATCATCGTGGCACCATCTTTGCAAAAAAAAAGAAACTATTGTTGATGAATTTTGAAGAATTCCTCCTCCTAGAACACGAGTGCGAAATGAGGGTTTTTGGCCGTAGGCAGAGCAGAAAAACAAAAAAGAGAAAATGAATAGCTTTCACTTTTTTTTTTTGCTTTTAAAATGAAATAATGTGAGCGCATTATAACACGCTCGTGTTATGTCATTTCCAATCTTTTAAAAGTGTAACTCAACTTCATGCACCCGCCCCACCTTTATTTTTGAGTTTTATGTGCTATGTCAAAGCTATGACTACACTACAAACACTCACCAACTCAAATTGTTTCCAACCACACTAAAGGATGCTACTTTGTGTTGGTTCATGGGGTTGGGAAGGAATGTCATTCCCAACTGGGAGACAATGAACACAAAATTCCTGGAGAAATACCAAGATTACTATAGAGGCACAAATAGAAAGGGGGATGGAATCTTCAATATTTCACAGAGAGAAGATGAGTTGTTAGAAGATTATGTTGAGAGGTTTTAGTTTTGTCTCAAGAAATCACATCAAAAAAGACTTTTTATTGAATCCCTAAAGTTGGTATTTTTAAGGGGTGTACATGAAGATTGCATGGATGCTTTAAATATCATTGGAGTAAGAGACATATCCCAACTCTCTTTTGATGAGATTTGCAAGGTGTACAAAAACTACTCCAAATCATTCATCAATAAAATTAGAGGTGACAAAAATTCTTCTCTCACCAAGACATCTATTGGAGTTTCAAGGGTAGATCTTAGCAATCTCCCATTCAACATGAAGGAGGACATCATTATCCACCTAGCTACCCAACTAGGCACCCTCCATATTAAGAAGCGGGAAGAAGCAGAGGCAACCCTAACAAAAAAATTTCCACACTATCCCCATAAGAGAATTAATTGCAAATGCAAAAATTTGGCTAACATCTCTAAAGATAAGCAAGGGAAGCCATAATTTCATGCCCTAGAGGATGAAGAAGGCCAAGTGTTTTATATTTCTTATCATAATCCATGGAAACTAAGACAAGGTATGCCTCAAGATCCCTTGACCTATAATATGTAATTTCTAGGTAGTAATTCAAACTTCTCAAATTGGAACTCTCAACCCTAGACTAATGTATAAAATCCACTGTAGCCAATTACCCAAGCCTCTAATTGGACTCAACAAAAATAAGGGATGTGGCCACCATAACATTATCAGGGTCCATACTACAATCCCTAGTGGACACCCCAACAAAACCAATGGCCATCAAAGTGGCACAAAAGTCAACAATGAAAAAACCAAAACACAAACTACCTACAACCACACCAACACTTACAACCACAACAACATGCCATAATGCCAAATCAATCCATGGTTGCACCATCACAATCAAGAGCATCTCAATTTCCAACACAACCTATCCACCTAACCCCAACAATAATCATGTTCAATAGGCTTACACTAATGATGCCATCAAATACCCCACCTATGAGGTTAAGGTGAGTGATGTCCACCTCAGATCAAGGAAAATTATATCTAGGTCTTCATCTCCTCACATCATAGAGTTGACTGATGAGGAGATCACAAAAAAAACTATGGACAAGAAACCCAAGGAACCTGAACAAAGTTATGTTAAAAAAACCAACATAAGTCTAGAACCACCACTCCTTGAAAATCTAACTATACAAAAAAATCATTCTAAAGATAAATTTGATTTGTTATGACAACTTAGAAATGTTTGCATAAAGATACCCCTCATACAAGCAATTAAGGAAGTTACAATATATACCAAGACAGTTGGAGAGCTATGCCTTAAGAATTTAGGTAGGAAATGAAAGGGCCCTCATACTATACATGTTTTAGGATAGCTTACAAATATTATGTTAGGAAACGTAGTTGTCCCTAAATATGTAGACCCTGGGAGCCCTATTGTAGTTGTCAAAATTAATAGAACTCTCATCAAAAATACCCTAATTTACCTAGGAGAAACCATCAATGTGATGAAAAATAAAACCAAGAAGCAATTGCAGATAATGGAGCTTTGACCTACACCTACTATGTTACAATTAGTAGATAGGTCAACGGTAAAACTAGAGGGAATTATAAAAGACTTGGTTATCACATTGGACTCATGGGAATACCCTATAGACTTTATAGTGTTACAATTGAAAGAAAACCTTGTAGGATAACCCTTAATCCTAGGATACCTTGGTTTCATACTGCAGATGCCTTCATAGGTTGTAGGTGCGGTAACATGATAATTTCCAATGGAAATGTGACCAAAAAGCTAGTCCTTTACCCACCTGCATAGCCACATATAGATTTGGATTAAACTGTATGGTCTATCCTAGATGAAGATGATCAATAATCATTGCAAACATTAATGACTATTGAATGTAGTCCTATGTTGGAAACACAATATGAAGATGAACTACTTGCAAATATTCTATAAAATCTTATGGCAGGGACTCACAACAATACGACTATCAACATGCTTGCATAACCCTTTGCAAAACATAATCCCGCCAATGCATTTGATTCCATATCCCATAATTTACATATATTATTGCCCCATAATTGTACTCCCAATATAGCAAGCCTTGATATTGTCTCTGTTAAAACATTAGCCTTGACATTAGAGATTACACCGAGTAGGACATTGAATGTAAATAGTTAATTGACAACTACACAATAGTCTTCACTATTAAACATGTTACAAGCACACATAGTGTAACACCCCGTTGTGTGAACCCCAAAGGACAACAAAATACTGCATAATTTTTTTTTGAAAGAGAAACATTACATAAGATGATTGTGAACATACATTATATAAGATGATCATAATATACATTATATGACAAAACTTAACTAGTCCCTTGGGGTTACAGGGTTGCATTACACATAAACCTCCCCAATCAAAACATCATTAAAGATAAATCCCAGAAGTTAACAATAGAAGCATACATTCACAAGATAACATAATCATACAACCATCCATAAGTAATAGCAATGAAAAAGATACATACATCATTCTATTACAATTCAATTCATAGTTTTAATATTACAATTGTGGAGCATATTTCCACAGATACAATACATCAGGAATACATTACAACATTACATAATGCTTCCCTTATAACAACGGGAAGAGTACATCAAGTACAAGAATAATTACATCAATGAAGAATAAGGTACAAGGCATAGAATAGTCTTCAACCAAGTGAAGCTCTGGAAACTCTGCGTCTGCTTCCGCATCACAAACACAAACTGGGAACCCAATGGGGTGCATATCATGTTCCACTCGACCATGTGGACCCGAAGGTTCACCCCTCATGCCAGAAGTTGACAAGAAAGACCCGCAACCAAGAAAAATGAGCAGAATGACCATAATACCACACCACAAGAGAGCCAAAACATAACAAACAACACTCTCAACAACTACTTACAAGGTGACTACTTTCAGAGGTATACAAAGGGAAAATCAAGGGATACTATGGGAGAGTGTCATCACATAGTCCTATCATGGGTTATCCTGGTTGCCTCTCAACAACCGTCAACCCCCATATATGGTTATCTTCACTGCCTCGCACTAGGCCTCAGACCCATAGGGTGACTCATGCAGGAACAATAGCCTCTCATGAAGATGAGGTAGCGATCTTGCCGACCATGGCCTTCTCAGCCCACCCTTAATCTATGGAAGCACTAATGGTGAGGGCGAGGTATCTTATTTATCTTTAGTTTATGTATCCTACCCAAACCCACTAGTACATTTTGTTAAGTTTTCACTTATTTAACAAACTCTTTAATGGGTTATCTAGGCCACCCCTTTGTGCATCGGCCCCCATGGAGAGCCACTCTCCCTAATAGCCCTGAAACAAATCTAAGTCATCAAGGGGTGTACCAAAATAGAAAGAGCACTAAAACCACAAAACCAGTGTACCTACGACACATGAACCATCTTGCCAAAGTTGTTTACAAAGATAATTCTAATACAAGGTTTGACCCACACATGAAACTCAAAATCAATAGTAAGATCAAACTTATTATAATGATTAAACTGTGGAAATTCAACATGGAACAAGACTTTCCTTAGCCTCTGGAAGCCTATAGGACAACCTACCCTTCCACTCCCAGAAGAGTAACTCAATGACATGGGTTCCCAACATGATCTGACAACAAGTCCAAACACATAATCTATTCAAACGGAAATAATGTAAATGAACGATGAAACCGATCATAGGGCATAAATAAAATTAACTTCTTAATCTATTCACACATTCTATGTAACAAATAAATATTAATTGCTACACCTCTTTGTACAAGCAACTGAATACTAATTGGACAACTAAGGAATTATGCAATTCATATACACATACACAATCAAGACTTAATGAGAAACTGAAGTATATGTATAAACTAAAATGAAAACATTCTACAAATTAACTAATTCAAAATATGGTTTACAAATCTTTTACTCACATAAATAAATAAATTAGTGAGAAACTGAAATATATATAAATAAAAATGTTTTACAAATTAACTAATTTAAAATATGGTTTACAAATCTTTTGCTCACATAAGTAAATAAATTACTAAGAAACTAAATATATGCATAAAGTAAAATAAAAACGTTTTTACATATTAACTAATTTAAAATAAGGTTTACAAAATTTTCTTTTGCTTCCATTAGTAAATAAATTACTAAGAAACTAAATATATGTATAAATTAAAATAAAATAAAAAATTTAGAGATTAAAAATAAGGTTTACAAGTTTTCTTTTGCTTCCATTAGTAAATAAATTACTAAGAAACTAAATATATGTATAAATTAAAATAAAAACTTTTTGCAGATTAAAAATAAGGTTTACAAATCATTTGCTCACATAAGTAAGTAAATTACTGAGAAACTAAATATATGTATAAATTAAAATAAAAAAAATTTACAGATTAAAAATAAGGTTTACAAATCTTTTGCTTATTGAAAACCCAAATATATGTAAAAATTAAAATAAAGACATTCTACAAATTAACTAATTCAAAATATAGTTTACAAATCTTTTACTCGCATTAGTAATAATAACTTATACTAAAATCTAGGCAACATGGGGTACTATAACCAATTCATGAAAAATAAATGAGTAGCTATTATTTAGCTAATTACCCAAAAATAAGGGACAAATACCCACATGTAATCTAAAAATTAAATCAATTAGGGATGGTTAGACTAGGAAATAAAATAATAAAGATAGAAAGAAGAATGCCCTAAAAAAAATTCAGTAAAAAGTTTTTTTTACATGGGGTGTAACAACGGAGTTTTCTAAAATTATCATTTTCTATAGCCATAAAATAAAAATTTACTAAAATTGTTTCAGAGAAGAAAGGTAGAAACCTTACAATTCTAAATTCCAAATTTTCATTTTCTACAGCCGTAAATAAAAATTTACTAAAATTGTTTAGGACTAGAAAGGTAGAAACTTTACAATTCTAAATTCTAAATTTTATTTTTCTACAGCCATAAATCAAAATTTACTAAAATTGTTTAGGACTAGAAAGGTAGAAACTTTACCGATTATCAATAGTTCACACAATCTAATTTAATTAAATCATTACTATTTCATAATTCCCTTAATTATTATTATTTAAAAAAAAAAAATTTATCCTCCGAGATATAATATGCATTAAATCTATTTTGATATTTTATTCACTGTTTTTTTATCTCAATATTTTAAATTTGTAAATAAACTCAATTAAATTTAAAATAAATATTATTTATAAATACAAATTTATGTTTTTCATCTTTAATAAAGGAATAATATTACAAGCTATTAAATTATTATCCCCTTTTAATTAATTAATAATTAATTAATAAAATACTCTTAATAATTTAACAATTTGATTTAATATTTTAATTAAATCATGTTAGAACTACGAGCAACATAACCCAATCAACACCCAAATAACAATGAATCTTGACCATGCAAAATAATTGAAACACATTAATTAATCAATTAATTCAAATGACAAAATAGATCAACACTAAATGACCAATTAAAACGAACGACTCAAACAAAACAATACCAAGACAAGAACAAGGTCACAAACGGATGACGACATCAGACACAGTGACGAGGTGATGGACTAGGACGAGGATACTTTCTTGTCAAATCCTTAAACCATGTCACATCCATTGGGTATGTTGGGCACACTCAGACTCGATGGTGCGGGTGGAGTCGGTGACCAGTACCTACAATCCTGCATAAAACCAAGTGTCAAAACAACATATATATTCAATTCCAAACACATCGTAAGAGAGAATTGTAGTGTAGCAAGGTGCTCACAGATGAGCGATGCAATAACGTCCCTCTCACCTGACTCTTAAACAATTAACACATCATCATAAGCATCATGAAGTGAGCATTAATCAATTTACGTAACCACACAATATCGCATAATTAGGTAAATATGAACACCATGCATCATTATATCATCAACATCATAAAATAGTATCATGTGCATCCAAACAAAACACATAAGTCAAATAGGTGAAACAATCACCATCGAGGTCTCGAGTATGCATCAAAACATAAACAGTATCCAAACAGTATCATAAGAGTAACAGTAACACATGAGGCACTACACATAGTCACATTTGCATGGGATTACCATGACATGAAAGGAATAGATCCTAACCTATGCATGCATAGAATTTACATTAATGAAGGTTACAAACTTATGAGGGTACCTCAAAGAAGGATGAACCTAGCTATACATGACATAGTTAAGATAGAATTACAAAAGTTACTTGATCTAGGGTCCATATATC
Source organism: Sequoia sempervirens (assembly GCA_007258455.2). Classification (NCBI taxonomy): domain Eukaryota; kingdom Viridiplantae; phylum Streptophyta; class Pinopsida; order Cupressales; family Cupressaceae; genus Sequoia; species Sequoia sempervirens. The sequence continues at coordinate 27,031 of VDFB02109266.1, read as the reverse complement.
TAATATATAATAGTTAGTGGGCATCTCCATTAGTGATTGTACCCAAAAGGGAGGAAAGTAGAGAGCATGTGTTGATTACAAAGAGTTAAATGCAACAACCAGAAGAGACCGCTTCCCCCCACTCCATTCATTAATCAAGTGTTGGATTTATTGGTAGGAAAACAATATTTCTCCTTCTTGGATGGGTCCAGTGGATATAACCATATTAAATAGCTCTAGAGGACCAAGACAAGACAACCTTCACTTTCCCTTAGGGTACATATGCCTATTTTGTCTTACTATTTGGGCTATGCAATCCCCCTACTACATTCCAAAGGGTAGTACTAAGTATGTTCTCAGATTTTTCTCATGATTCCATGGAATTTTACATGGATGAGTTTACAACCTATGGGAATACTTATGAGGGAGAATTGGCTAATTCAAAGAAAGCTCTACAAAGATGTCAAGATCACCACCTATCCGTAAGTCATGAAAAATATTTCATGGTAATGATTGAAGGAGTAGTTTTGGGACACTTTGTGTCCAAAAATGGGATATAAGTAGACCCAAACAAGATTGAGGTAATCTCTACACTGCCTATTACTCAGAAACAAAAATATGTTAGAATCTTTCTTGGTCATGTTGGCTACTATAGTAGATTTATACAAGAATTCAACAAGATTGTAGCACCATTGTTTGTTCTCTTATCTAAGAATGTGGAATTTGACGGGAAAGTTTCTTGCCAAAACACCTTTGAAACCCTAAAAAATAGCACTTACTAAGAATCCAATCTTAAGAGGACAAAATTGGACAATAAATTTTCATATTCACACTTATGCTTCTGATTTTGCAATAGGATATATCTTAGGATAAAAAGAAGGGAATTTAGAATATGCTATATATTATATTAGCAAAAATATTCAAGGTGTAGAGCTCAATTATACGATTACTGAAAATGAAATGTTGGCAGTGGTCTATGTAATCAATAAATTCAGACACTACATCTCAGGATATTTTGTATTCATTCACACAAACTTTACAGTAATTAGATAATTTATGAATAAACCAATGGTTGGGGGAAGACTTGTGAGGTGGTTATTGCTTCTCCAAGATTTGAATATTATAATCATGGAAAATCCAGGAAAGGCTAATGTAGTAGCAGAGTTTCTCTCAAGACTGCCAACAAAATCAATAGAGGATATTGTGGATGATTCATTTCTTGATGAACACTTATTTTCCCTCTCTTTGCATACATCTTGGTATGCAGACATAGCTAATTATCTAGTTGCAGGGAAAACACCACCACACCTCTCACCAAGGGAAAATAAACATCTAGTTGAGAGAATTTTTCCTTATTCATGGGTAGTTAGATATCTATTCTACATAGGGAATGATAATATAATGAGGATATGCATCAAGGAAGATGAATTCTATGACATTTTGAAGGCATGCCATGATGAACCTTTTGGAGGACATTTTGCAACTAAGAGAACAACTTTCAAAATCTTGAACACTAGCTATTATTGGCCAACACTTCACAAGGGTGTAGTCAAGTACACAAGAAGGTATGACATATGCCAAAGGATGTGATGGCTTACTAAAACAGATGAAATTCCACTTCACTCACAACTAATTATATCACCATTTGACAAGTAAGGGTTGGAGAATATATCTTGGTCTGTATAGATTATCTTACAAAATAGGTGGAAGTAAAAGCCAAGTGTGATTTGCAATGGTTGGAAATGTTTCTAATTTTCTCTATGAAGATATATTTACAAGGTATGGTGTTCCCATAGAAATAATAACAGATCAATGGCCTCAATTTACTTTAGATTTGATCAACAAATTAGTGCAAGAATATGACATCAAACAGAAAATATACACCTTACCACCCCCAAGCTAATGGTAAAGTGGAGGTTACCAACAGATAAATAGAGAATATTCTTACAAAAATAGTGCAACTCCATAGGAAGGATTGGGTAGCAAGGTTACCTAATGTAGTTTGGGCTTATAGGATAACCTAAAAAATAACAATAGGCTTCACATCATATGAATTACTGTATGGAAAAAAGGTAGTCCTTCCAATTTTATTTGAATATGGAACTCTAAGAACAATATTGCAATTATGAATGGATATATCTGTAGCATAGAAGGAGAGGTTGCACAATCTCAATTTTTTAGATGAGATACGCATGGAAGCAATTCACCATACTAAGATTGTCAGAAATAGAGGATGCAGTGGCATAATCAATTTATCAAGACAAAAAAATTCAATGTAGGTGACTAGGCTCTACTTTATGATTCTAGGTACAAAGGTCATAAAGGAAAACTATAAACAAGATGGCTCGGTCCATATGCAATTCAAAATGTTTTTCCTAATAGAGAAATTCAACTAACAACTATTGATGTATGATTTTCACTCTTAGTAAATGGATGGATTGATTAAAGCTTTCTAAAAATCCACTACATAAGGATGATTTCCTACACACTATTCAAAATTAGTTTGAACTTGAATTACATGATCCATCAACAGACAAAAGCACTACATTAGATGAAGTATCAATAGGTGAGCATCTAGCTCGCCTACTAATATTTCCTAGGTATAATTCTACAATACTTATCACAAGCATACACATGCATAGGTGACACACAACAACCTTCATTTTTTGGAACTATAGCAGAGCTCACAAGACCTAAAACATCACACCAGGCACATCATTGATAAGGTACATGTTTCTTTAGCTACTCATAGCACTTGCACCGTCATTGTTTCATTCATGCTCGTAGCACCACAATTTACTTTCATCTCATGCAACTTATTCATACTATAACATGTAGAAATCACCACTCACTTCCAAATCATTCGTACAATGTAATAAATTTAGTCTTCCTCATGTACTATCCATAGTCTTTCACTCACCATGCCTAGTACTTTGCCATGTGTTATGATCATGCTAAGTCACTTTTTCCTTCACAACCACCCATAGTGCTTCACCATTAACTCATTTCATTTAAAATCTTTCCCCATGTTGTATGGTGGCATTCAATCATCTTCACACATTCCAAATATCACTTCACAACATGATAACAGGTACTTCTTGCATTAACTACCTATAATTAACATTTAAGCTTACTAATTTTGTATACATTTATAATTCATGCACGCATTTACAATTTCATGTTTCAAAATTCTAATGCTTAATATTTATTATCCTTACCCTTTCATAGCTAATATTTGAGGAAAAATAACATCATTAAGTTTGGGGAGGGGTAGCCAAAAGGTTTTTATTGTTTTCAAATTTTCTTCATGTTTATCACCAAAAAAATGTAGTTTCAGAGTAGAAGTGTCCAAAGTTGAACGAAGGTTTTTCAGGAGAAAAAGTATCAAAATTGAGCATAGGTCATTCAAAAATAGAATATAATAGAAAAAAGTAGCAGAACTAGTTGCAATATAATGAGGGTATATTTTGAGAAGAGAGCTTGCAACTCACAACTTGATGTTAAAAAGATAGGTAATACTTTCCCATCTTCTAGCAGGTGGGTTGGTTGGACTATTTTCTTAGACTTCCAAAATATAATGAGCTCATGACCCAAAAATTTTCCATTTACTTTTCAAAATGATGAATTTTTTGTAAGGGGACTGAGGCTAGATGCCTCAAAAGTAGCCATAACAAAGGTATCAAGGCTACCAAGAATAGGAGAAGAATTCCCAATTAGGGTGGATGCAATTGCCACTAGAAATGATTTTTCATTACCTAGAGAAAATTTGCATTCTTCATCACAAGCTATGAAACATCTTTCTTAAATTCCTTGGATCTGGGCCTCAATCGCTTCATATATTATTAAATACTTGACTTGTGATGAAATACAGTCATTGTTGTATATTGTACATTTTAAGCTCCTTAGCCTTCTCCACCATCAGAGAATGGTGAAAGTACCAAATTTCTTGTATAAGAGGAAAAGGAATCAATTTTCTCTTTCCCATTTTTGTTTGGTCACTTTACTTATTAAAATAAGTCTCATTATTCAATTCCCTAACATATCTTGGGAGGAATTTCTAGCTAGTAACAATGCTAACGACATTATCCCAAGACAAAATATAGATGAAAGGGCTGAAAAATAGGAATTGAATAACCTCCTATAGCTACAACAAAGGGAGACATACCCTTTGGTTCCCCTATTGCATCACCTACCCACAACATAGAGGAACCTGAAAAGTAGGAGATGCAAGAAACTCAACCTACAACTTCTATTGAGTAGCTTGTAGCTAAAGGGGGTATAGAAACCCTTGCTTCTGCATAAAGGTCTTGAAAGCCCAAGAAAAGAAAAAAGTATGGCCTCTACTTTTGAACCTGTGAAGAAGAAGAAACAACCTACTCCATCAAGAAGGCAATCACATCGCCTGAGGAGAAAAGGGCCTATAAAAGGAAAGGATAAAAAGCCACAATAAAATGTTCTTATGAAATAAATTGATATAGATTTTGAGAAAAATATTCCTAGTAGTGACACAAGAACACCAATTTTTCAGCATTTGTACATGAGCAAAACTTCTGATTCAGAGTCAAAAGATATTTTTATGGCTAAAAAGAAAAATAAACCTCCAAGAAGCATTGTTTTAGAAGAAGGTTTTGTACCTGAAGAGGAGGTGAAGGAAGATTTTTTTTTGGAAAAAGGGAAAGAATTTATTTTGGAAGGAAGAAATGCAAACAAGGAACTACAAGAGACCTTGCAAAGGATCAAATATCTAGAATAACAACTTAAAGTATACCAACAAATGGACAATGAGAGGGATACAAGAGTTAAAGAATTGGAGGAAAAATTACAAAAATTTGTGCAAGGATCAAAGTTAGAAGCATTGGCACAACTTCTTGTAGTTGAAATGAGCAAAAGGGATCAAAACCCTAAGAACCCAACTGAATATCCAAGAACCACCACTTTTCCCACTATGATGACACTTGGCATTGGATTATGGAATAAAACAAGGGATTTTATCATAAACAAAGAGATTGGGAAAAAGAGAGAAAAATTACTATCCACACATGCCAGAGTGATTGAGAAGCAATAAATGGAAATCAACAAATTGAAAGTGAAGATTGATGAATTGGTAAATTAAATAGTTCAGTTAATGATATGCAAACCTCCTACCAAGGTCTACACTCTATTTTTGCAAGAAATGTTTCTTTTTTTTTCAATTTAGTTGGATAATTAGTGACCTCCCCATTGCTATGAATTCACAAAAATTATTTTTAGAAGCTTTTCAATAGTTCATGCCAAAGATGCAAGATCATTTGTGTGAATTTTATTTACACAACCTAATTCTTTCCTATGACACTGCATGGAACCCACTCATATTTGTGGGAGATGTTCACCTTAGGGCTCTAGCTTCCTACATTAGGAATGAACATTAGAGGGGATTGATAATGCAAGAATATCAAGAAAAATAGAATTCACTCCCTCTACAATTGAGGGAAGAAGCAACAGATCTTGATGCAATGGTGGACCAATGGATAGACCTCATAGAGAAGAGGTGAGTAGTAGTAAAAATAATGGATTGTAGAGAAAAATGTTACAAGATATTTAAGGAACTAGTAGTAGTGACAATCAAGGAGGCACTTAAATTTTCCCAGAGAAAATGGAGAGAACTCACCCCAGATCTTAAGAAGAGGAACCTCATTTTTTTTAATTATGTGGTAGCATTGGAAGATCACACAAGTAGATTATAACTACCTTGAAAAATGGAATTGTTGGGTTCCTCTCACTTTTCATTCTCCTCTCCTCCTATTCTATATACCACATTGGAAAAGAAGGAAGTGAGAGGAAGGTGCAACAGAGAACAAAAGATGGGTGAAGCTCTCAGGCCAAAAGGGTTTCTACTTGAAGCAAGAAAAGGTAGTGACCACAACCATGGATTATAGAGAGACTGCATTGCAGTATAACTTTTGACCCTAAATCTTGCTTGAGGACAAGTAAGAGCTTTAATTGGGGGAATGTTGGGCTTTAGAATTGGTTGGTTTCCTATTTTTGTTTCATGCTTTTTATCATTACTTTCTACTATTCTTTAATAAATTACCAAGACAATACCTTTCATATACTTTTAAGTGGTTTTAAGCATTTGGAATGGAAAAATGTTATGTTAATATGTGTATGTATTATTTTTAAATGTCCATGAAGTTTAGTAGGATTTTATGTTTAATATATGGTTGTTGATAATGAGAATGTGTTAGGAAATAAGACTAACATTTGCAACGAAGACATTTTTTAACCAGAAATAATGAGCTTTCCAACCTATAGGATAAGGATTGTAGTTCGTTGCAAAGGAGTCAACTATCCATAGCACGACTATTTTTAAAGGAAGATAGATTTGATCATTTAATGATCAGTTCATGAATCACCAAGCATTACTTATATCTTCCAAGAAGACAACCAAGGGAAGAAGTCTATTCTCAACAAGATTGAATTATGATAGAGCACATTTATGTTAAAAACGGTTAATTTTGTTGGGCATAGAATCCTTGTTTGATTTCTATACTCCTATTTCAATAATTATTATTTTATGTTTTGAAGACTCAGTCCTCTTCCTATTATTGAGGAAGAGTTGGCATATGTCCTTTAGTTTGTTTTTAGTTCATGAATAATGGGACTCCCTGGAAAACCCTATATAGTTGGGTGTTCTATCGATGAGGGGATATAGTAGTAGCAGTAGTGTTAGAATGGTAGAATATCATGTGTGTTATTGAACAAGATTTCCAATAGGTTTCCTATTAGATTTTGTGTAACAATTCTTGAACATTTAGAATGCAATAAAGGAAATTTGACTTGATAATATTTTTTGTTGAGTAAGTGTGTGATTGAAAAAATCTTGTGGAAGCAACAACTCAAGCAAGGGCCACTTGATGTATTGTTGAACCACTTCAATTTAAGTTATTAGATTAGATCATGTATTGTGAATTTTATTAATAGTTTCTAGTTTATGTGATTATGAATGAGTGTGTAACAATTCCTAAATTATAATCTATAGATTGGTGTTTTATTCCATACTCTGAAGGATAACTAAGTTAGGAAAAATTGTAGTATGACAATTAATGGTTACAATCTTAAGCATTAGGTACCCGTAGAAGAAGATAGTTATTTGTATTCCTTTACTCTATTTTGAGAACTATCAGTTTCTTTGAATTTATTTTTTTTACTATATTTGCATGTGTTTATTCACCTATACTCAGCCAATGTCCAAAATTCATGAATACATATATATTTCCAACACTATCTAAAGTTTTACGACTCCCTGGTTGATAATTTAATGCAACCCTCTTATGAATGATGAACTAATTAGTTTAGGGATCCTTAGGTCCTCTAAGCCATGTACATAACCAGTAGTACCAAGTTAATTAAGCATTAGAGATGGCTCCATAACCAGTCTATTATTACTTCTCCATCACTACATTTAAAATATCAAAACATCTTTTTATTTTTGTTGTAGTTTAATTTCCTACTCTACTTTCCTACACTAATAAATTTTACAACTTTTTTTTATATTTAAGGGAGTTACACGAATGAGATCATGGGAGATTTATGCATGTAGGAATTCTTCCCATTTCTTTTGAAATATAAATATTTAGCGAGCTTGTGTTAGATAAATATATCTAGAGGGTTGTAATGGTGAGCTTAAAAGGTGCAAGTGTGTAAATTTGCATGATTATTCATTTTATTGTTATTGAGCTCTAGTAGGCTTGTCCTTGATTTCCATCAAGGCGTGGTAGTCAAATATTGGTTCCTATTTTTTATTTATTTTTTATTATCTAGTGTTAAGACCTCAAAGGAATCCTCCTAGGTTCTATTAAGCTTGAAGAAGAAGAGGTTATGCCCTAATCCTCTGCATTGACCCAAAATTGTCCTCTCCTTGTTAATGTTCCATTCTCTTTGCCTAAGATTCCTTGTTCCCCTTATCTCACATTGAGTAAAGGTAGTAGAGGAGAGGTCCTACAATATTGGAATCTAATAAAATAGTGACTTTAGTAGAAATAGAATTAGAATGAACTTATCTTGGGTGATTGAAAATATAAATGAATTTTCTAGTGAGAAGACCCCTAATTATTTTTATCTCAGTGGTTCTTTGTGCTCTGAGGATTTCCTCATTCCATGGGTTGGGGACTTTTTTGTCATAATTGTAAAGCTTTTTGTTTCTACTATCAATGATTTTTTTGATGAATCTCAATACATAACATGATAAGATAATGCAGTTGTAGACAATTTAAAATGTCCTAAATGATATCATGCACTCAAATTAGGTATACTAACACCATTTCATCCTCAAATCCATCCTATTTTTGCTTAATTGATTAAATTATCCTAGCTATTTAATTAATTATGTCATTTTCATCTATTAATCTAATTAATCTAATCAAGTTAATTCACCCCCTTTCATGCAAACAATTCGTCTTATTAAATTAAATACATCAAGTTATTTAATTTAAATCCCTTAGTCATCTTATTTAATTAAATAAACCTAAGTTATTTAATTAAATATCAATCACTTTTTCCTTTTCATTAAATCATTTTATTTAATGAATATTGTCTAATTACCCTAATTTGCATAATTGAAACTTTATTTAATTATCAAATTACTAATTAATCTATTTCCTCCCACTTGCAAGGGAATATTCCTCCTTTGCACATTCCTCCAAAAGGAATATTCATATGGAATATTCCTTCCCTTTTGCACATTAAAACTTTGTTTGAATTTTCTAAATATCTAATTTCCCCTCACCCATGAGAATATTCCAAAGAATATTCTCTCTCTTCAATTATTTGAAAAAAGGGAATATTCTTCCTTATAACAAACTTACAAGACTTCTTGTGCAAGTTTTGAATGTGTGTTTGTTTGGAAGAATATGGTCCCTTGATTCTTTCCTTGATCCCTATGATCATTGATTCTCATCCATTGATGATAATCCATGATCCATGTTTCATCTTTCCTCCATTTTTTACCATTGATTAACCTTTTTAATCTTAACCCTTCATTTCTCATTTGTCCTCCTGTAATAGGTCACTATTTGGAGACAAATGGATCCTTTTTTTAAGAGCAAACTTGTGTTGTTAAAATCACTCTCACTTGCACTCACATTTAGCATCATTTTAGCTTAAATTACTTGCATATTATCTTAGCTTCCACTAATGGCTTCTATGATAACATAGATACATACATTTAGTATATCTTGTAATTAGGGTTTCAATATTTTTAGCTTAAACTCCATTTAAATTAGTTTTGCATACACCCATATCAATCATCTTAGTCTACATCATGTTATAATAGCTTGCATCATGTTAATTTAGCTTTAAATCATGTTTTCATACACATATTTCATTAGTTTCGTTGATTATCTTCAATAGAATTATTCAAAACAGGTTCATTTATCCATAGGATTGGGAAAGGGGACCACCATTCCACATCAATGTGACACCACTTCCCCAATAGGATAAGTTTTAATGGATTATAATAGGTTTTTTTAAGGCTTTCGTAGTTTAATATGTTAAGTTTTAATGGATTCTTAGTTTAGTTTGCATTGATTGATCTTATTAGACTAATGTTTAGTGGCATAATTATAATTTGAATCCTCATGGATCAAGTGTATTTGGCCCATACTAATCCATCGGTCACATTTTGGCACTAAAAGGAGGGCATGACCAATCAAATTTAACAAATTTTTCTCTCAAAGTCCATTTTTCTAGTTTTTGTAGATACATCGACTCTCTTGGAGATTTCAACGACGCCATATAGCGATGCTCTTTTCAGTAGATACATTGACGCCTAATTAAAACACTAACACCACTTTAAAAAAATTTCAACACTAATACTTTTTAGAAGTATCAAAGATTTAAAAATGGTGATGCCACCAAATAGCGACACTATCGTTGTTTATTTTACTGTAGAGTGATGTTATTTTTCACTAGAGTGACAATCATTTGAATTTTGGCAATGCTATCATGAACAACAAAATTTTTTACTGGTAATAAAAAATAGTGAGTGATTTTCAGCATATGATTTAAATTTTTGGTTTTATCTGCTTTTCAAACACATCACCAACTTCTCACTTTTTTAGGCTAATTGGGTTTTGCAGGTTTGGACAATACAACTTGAAGTGAAGAAGCATACTATTATCATTTGAATTATAATTGTAACAAGTGTTGTGACACTTATGGGGCAATTATAACCCATTTATGATACTTTTTATTTCACATTTTAGGACCAAACTAGATTTCTTTTGGGCTTTAAAATGAACATTCAAATTGGTTAAAACTAAACCCTCACATCATTATGCTTGTTGGTTTTAAAATTGAACAATACTTCCATACTTCGTTTGTGCTTAAAATGAATTAATTTTTCTATGATGGATTAAAATGAACATGCGTTTGACTTGCTTAAATATACTTCTTGTGTGTATCCAATCGCATTGCACTTTGTGTGATCTTGGGTGAAGAGCAACACGCAAGTATATCTTTTCTTCTTGGAAGAGCTTATCCTCTCCCCTTGCGCCTTTTCAAAAACATGGGTGATGAAAATCATTTTATGCTTCAAACATGTGTTACCTTTAGAGGGCCTAACTCCCAACTTGTGAGAGGGAATGACCCAAGCAGTGCTTTCTATCCATCTCATTATATAAATAATTTGGAGTGAAAAAAGTCACTAACCAGCTGGTTGTGGTTGTCCCATACCAAAAAAAGTCTCCCCTAGTATCCTTGTGATGCGTTAAAACCCTTAGATGTTTCTAAGGGATGGGAGGCCTCTTAATTGATTGAATCATCACATGTATGGCATTAGTCTATCCCAGATATGGTCATTAAAAACCTTTTGTAGTGGCTAACCAAGTCCAATTCTAATACATATTTCAAAGTAGTGCATGGGAGTAGCACTACACCCAAAAGTTACTTACCATGTCCAATTTTGATTGAGGCAATAAAGAAAATGGGGAAGGGACTCCTTTACTTGGTGTGTCAAGACATTACATTTCCTTGACATAGCCTACTTGTCCATTTCATCTTCACAAATTAATCATCTCTTTTGATGATGGTAAGCCCATTGAGAAATAAGTACCTAATCTATCTAGGGTTGTAAATGCTTGAGAGTCAATTTAACACTTGCTTGGTTCCAAAACAATTGCAAAAAAACATCAAAAATTCCTTTTAAAAATTTCAAACCCTTTGGTCTAAGTATGGATACCCTTTTACAAAACCTTAATATTGATGCTTGTCCTAAGGATTTATTCTTAGAGACTTCTAAATATTTTGGTTTACATCTCAATCCATACTTCCCAAATCTAACCTAGGTAACTATGTGCCTAACTTCATCCTTTTCACAAAATGGACTTTGTGTAATTGATGATGTTTTTGACATAGACATTTAGTTAATTTGAACTTAAGAAAGACAAGTGTTTTTGGTAAAAAGAAACTCATTTAAGCAAGATAAATTGACAAATTGAACCCCGCATGACCATTTGGCATTCAATCACTTTGGTTGAACAACCCAACCTTACACCCACTATCATTCAACCAAAATTTGAACTCATTGAAGGAGAACAAACCAATATAATTAGTATTTTGAGAAGCTTCACTTTTGAAACAAAAGAAACACCAACCTAGTGGAGAAACACAACATACATCATACACGAAGAAGAGGAACAAGCAGATATTGTGGCTAGAAGGCCCATACTACCACCCCCTGCGTGGCAATAAATATCCTCTTTTTCATGATCTTGAACTTCTCTAAATGATCTCATGCAAAATAAAAATTCCCAAGAGAAGGTCTACATGTCATCACTTCAAACTTAGACATCATAGTCCAAAAGCTATCAAACAACACATTGTAGCACTCTACCAAAATAGGAACAAGTTGGTAAGGAATTTTTATAGACATGTTTCAATGAATAATCCAAACATGTATGCCCACTATGAACCTCTCATTTAAGTCAAACATTGGTATTTTTCACAATCTTTGGCTTGTCTTAAACAATCTCACACAAAATCAAAATCCCTAAAAGAAGGTCTACATGCCACTATTTCAAACCTAGACATCATAGTTCAAAGTATATTAGAAGACATATCCTAAGACATTACTGCAACTGAGATAAAAGACTAAGGAGATGTTTTCTACGCTATTTCATGAATGAACCAAATCTACACATTTCACAAGAACTTCTCCTTGATCATAGGATTTAAAAAATTTAGAGGTCTAGCATGTTTCTCACCACCTTGGTCTTTGAAAACAAAGGTTCACTCTAGGTCAACATTGGGTCAAACATATTCATCCATCCTTCATCATAATTTCATCCTTCACTTCAAATATCTTTGCAAACTTTCGAATAAACCAACACTTTTTTTTACTTGGACATCTATCAATCCCCAACCCCTAACTTAGCTAATTTTTATGTGAAATGAATCCTTTTCCATGCATTTGGTTAAATTAGTTATCATCTTTTAACTAGTTTATATTGAAGGTCACAAGTCTACCCTAAAGATTCACAAGTTCATAAACATCCTTTATCCAAACATCAAACAATTAAAGTTACAAGTCAAAAGTGTTGTCCCAAAATATTTGCAAAGATCTCTTCCGACATCATTCATCATTTGCATCCCCCATTATCACCATTTCTCTAAAAAGACTTAGAGCGTTCCTTCTACCAAAATTTGAGTCAACTAGGGAGTTTAAACATTACAAATCTCAACACAACTCTCCCACAGGTGACCCATAATTTATGGTAAAAACACGATCACAACACAAGAGGATGATGGAGAAAACTAGAGTCACATTTACCTCAAGTGATCCTAATTCTCAAGAATTTGATCTAAGAAGTCACGTTACCACATCACAACCCCCATCTCCATCAAGGCCATATGAGATCGAAGATGTCACAAACAACCCATTTGGACTTACTAGGGAAGAAATCATGGAACATCAAGCCTTAAAAAATGTAGCTCCAATTTCCCCATCTTTTTTTGCACAATAATTGACACAAGGCTTGACTTCATCCACTATTCAAATGACTCCATCACTAGGGCTAAATCAAACATCTATTCCTATTCTTGCAACTAGTCTTTCCAAAGACTTTAGTCACACTCTTCCATTTGAAAGAAACACCATTGTGGGTACTCTCAACACCACTCCATCCCAAACAACCACTTGGACACCAACATTTGGAGCTCCTCTCATTCCTAAGGATCCCCTACATCCATATAAACCACTTACACTCCATTACTCCACAACAACCTCAACATATTGAGGACACCCATCTTCATCCATGCCCATGAGTACCACAAGTGTGCCCAACATCATGCAGATTAGTGTGGACCAAGTGTCACAAGTTGACCCAAAAGGGAAAGGTAATAGCTCACACAAAATTAGCCTTTAACACAATATGGAACATCTTCATCCAGTCCTCTCGTTGATACATCAAACCCAAAGGTTTCCCAAAACACATATATCTCATCCATCATCAACCAAAATCAAAAAAATCCCTTTATCATAAATCTCATTAACCAAGGTAATACCATGGCCACATCTCAAACACAAGGGAATCCCCAAAAAATCAGTCAAGGGAATTGCCATATAAGGGGATTCGCTACTCATGAGTTCTCTTCACTCAGAGATCCTCATGGGGTGAATTTCCCTATATTACCTCAATGGAACAACATCAGAAATTATAAAATCTGAAAGAGCGGGTCATAGAGGTTCTCTGGACAAACTAACAAGATCTCGGCCAGAAGATGACAATGTGGAATACAGACAACAATGCGGCACGTTGGTGTCTCAGAGGTGCATTGGCATCTCGTACAGACTAGAGAGTGATTTTAACACAGAAAACATGTAAATAACCACTTCTACTATGAATGCTAAAAGCCACATAATGTAGTAAAATAGCAAAAAGTTATAGAACTGAGATAAACTGAAGATTAAATGATAAAGATAGGGAGAAGAAAGGAAAGAAATAGTTAAAACCGTGTGAGTGATGAAGCTTCCAGCTTGTGAGTGTCTTCAATACCTACACACAAGAGGAAGAGAGAAATTGTTAGGGTTGTAAAGGGGCCTACCTCAATTAGACCTCGTTTTGGTGTTCCCACCTCCACGGATAGCCAAATAGATAGAAATGAAGTAAAGAGCACTAAAGCACTACAAAACAGTGTTATGCTACTCAACCAAGTAATAGAGGAGAGGAGTGAAAGCTCACCACCTCCACCAAGAGCACTCAAGGCTAATGGGGGAGAAAATGAGAGGAACTCAAGCCTCTGATGCAATGGTGTTTTGTTCCACACTTGCTCTACTGACATGGTGGAGTGTTGATGTTGCTACTATGAAGTGTAAAGTGTTTGGAGAGAGATTGTGAAGCTTGTGTATGAAGTCCAGAAGAATAGTGAAGAGATCTTCCAACCTTTCTTCTTCTAACCCCCAAATGCAAGTCCAAGGACTGAATATGAAAGAATGAGGAAGAAAATGGCCATATTCAAGTCAATTGGTCGAGGAGAGAATTACAAGTCAACCCCCAATGGGAAATGTAATTCCTCTATAAACTCCAGACATGGGAATCTATCAAGGACATAAGCGTGCCTCACAGACATCTGCACATCGCGCGGGTGTCCTCGATAGAAATGCCTCCACCGACACTCAAAACAGGCACCAAGTGTGATGCAAGCAGCGAGATTAGGTGGAATTAAGCCTCCGAACTTGGTTTTCTAAAGTGGATAAGGGAAAAAAAAGGGAATTTCACATAGGGTGCAAATTTTATCTTATACAAGAATCCTTTCAATGAATGGACTCAAGGTCATAATGTGCCATTTCCATTGCAATATCTAATGGCTTCATCATCATCTTTCCCCATGGTCCCCCTCATCATGCAAAATAAAATGGGACCTCAAAATTACATTCCTCCATCCCAATCCACCATCTTGTAAGGAATTTTAAGCCAAGGGAACCCCCAACCTCTCATCAACAACCCACAATCTGTGCAAAATATCAACAACCAAAAACCATCGCAGATGTCCCAACAACCAACTAATCCTACATTACAAGCACATGCCCTGGCTTTACAGAAAACATAATAGGCTTATCAACAAGTCATCCAATAGCAACAACAAAAGCAGCCCTAGTAGCACAACAACAATAGCAAGCACAACAAGTCACCCTAGTAGCACAACAACAACAATCATAGCAAGCCTCCCTAGCAGTACAACAAAAATAGTAAACTGCCCTAGCAACACAACAACAACAAAAATCCCAACAAGCAGCCTTAGTCGCACAACAACAACAATAAGCCTTAGTAGCACAACAACATCAAGCATAGCAGCACAGCAAGCAGCCTTAGTAGCTCAACAACAACAATAAGCCCAACAACAACAACAAGCTCAACAATATGCCTAACAATAGTAATTGCTTGCACAACAACAACAATAGGGTTTATACTATAACCCCCAACAAAACATTGTCAACCCAAACATATTGGGAACATATATGCCTAGCATACAAAAAATTCACTACCAACAATTCACTGATGGAAAATTCACCACCATAACAATTCAATGCACAAAAAATTAATTGCATGAATTTTTGGTATTTGATTTTCCATGGTGGTGAATTGTTGGTGGCAGTGAATTATTGACGGTGAATTTTTCCTCGTTGAATTGTTGGCGGTGAATTTTCCTAGAGCCTATATTCCTACACTATCATCACCTTATCCTGCACCCCCATACACACCATACAACACCTCATCAGATCAGAATCCCACATACACTTCATCCACCATCCAACAATACACAACATATGTTCCTCCACCAAACCCACAAGACGATATGGCATCACAACTCAAGGCATTAACACAAGACATTCAAGATATCCAGATGGGAAAAATGAAGAAACCCCATACAAAAACCTATTCCCATATCCATTCGATGGAAACATCATAATGATACTATTCCCTCCTAGTTTTGAAGTCCCCAAATTTGATAAATACAAAGGGAGAAGAATTTATGTAGACCACATCAAATATTTTAACGTCATGTGTATGGAGGTCACCTACAATGAGTCCTATTTGATGCACCTCTTTCCACGAAGCTTGACAAGCCCAACTATTGATTGGTTTTCCTAGTTACCTATAGGAATCAAAACCTTCCAAGAAATAACTGATAAATTCATAGATCATTTCTCCTTTAATGTTGACATGGACGTGAGCCTAGAATATTTGTACACTTTCAAATAAAAAAAAGGATAATCCTTCACCAATTTCTTGCAAAGGTGGAGGCAAAGAGCTAGTAAGAGCAAGTGGCCCATTCCTGATGAACCACAAGTGGGGATTATCATAGAAAATTTAGATCCAAATCTATCCTTCCACTTAAAGATGCAGTGCATTACCTCTTATGATGAGCTTGTTCCTAGAGCCCTTAACATTGAGAGAGCTCTAATCTCACGAGGAAATACTCAAGCCTACAAAGACAACCACCCATCAACTAGTTCAAATGAGAAGCCTTGTGTCTGGGCCAGGAACAAGAACGTAACAAATGATGATGAGGTAGATGCTAAGGTGGTCCTAAGTTCTCCTAGGCCAAACAACAATCAAATAGCTAACATTCAACCGATTGTGCAAAAAACAACACCATCACAAAAAAATAAATCAACAACACTAAAACACAATGACGACGAACACCCAACAAAAATAACTATCTAAAATGTAAGTACACACAGTTATTGGAAACCATTAAAACCATCATGAAGAAGTTGGTAGATTCAAACCTAATAACACTTCCCAATTTTGAAAACTAGCAAGAACCACAGGATAAACCACCTTGGTACAACGGAAATGATCTTTGTGACTTTCAAAAAATGAAAGGACACAAAACATTGAACTGTATGAGGCTCAAAAATATTATCCAAGATCTTATCAAGAGTGAGGACATATCTATTGAATTACTAGTCGACAATCAGGATCTTAAGATATACAAGAACACTATGCCAGATCATAGCAAAGAAAACAACACTGGAAAAGCTAACTATTACACAAACGTGCAACATACCTATTCCAATGTAGTCGCTTCCTATGATAGTGTCATCACCGTCATCACCATCAAAGGGCCTAGTGTGGAGTGTGGAGTCACCACACTATGTGGAAAAGTCACCATCCAAGGATTTTCATCTCAACCTAGGGCACAACCTACATTGCCAACATCAAACCCTAGCGAGTACAATCTCCTAGATCAACTTAAGAAGACCCGTGTGTAGATTTCTATCTTGGAACTATTGAGGCTATCCCTTACGCATAGGGAAATTTTAGAGAAAGCTTTATCTTCATCATTTTTCCTTGAGGATATTGATACATAATAGTTTCAAGCTATGGCAGGGCATATCACTAATCATCTTCTCACCTTCTTGGAACAAGACTTACCATCGCAACCATCCCATAACTGTGTTTTACACCTTGAGGTCATTATTCATAAGAACAAGGTTAAAATAGTCTTAGTAGATGGAGGTGTTGGTCTGAATATTTTCACCCTTTAATTGATCAAGAACCTGGGCTATTTAGAGGATACTATTGAAAAAACAAAGAGTATCACCATCAAAGCATATGATGATCAAGAGTAGGTATCATAAGGCATCATTGCACTACCCATCCAAGTGGGACTTGTCATTGCAGAGACTACATGCCAAGTGTTAGACCTTGATATTCCCTATAACATCTTACTTTCTCAACCATGGATCCATGCCCTAAAGTTGTAGCTTTGACCTATCATGAATGTGTAAAGTTTCCTTTTGAAGGTAGAGAAGTTACCATCCATGGAGATCCTAAGCCTTTTTACTACTACAAGAACCTTGAGGAAAAGTTCTATAAGATCCCCCAAATACCTAAAAATGATGAAGGTCCTACACCATCTACCTTATTTGTCAACCCATCATCTGTTGCATCTACCTCAGAAACAAAAACACCCATTGTGCAAAACATTTCTGACATCAAATTAGTGATCCAAGATGATAGTTGTGGAAACTATAAATTAATGAAGATAACATTGTGTTAGGTGAGCTACCTCTTTCTCCCAAATCTCATGGGAAACCCAAACCTAGCAACAAATTTTTTGAAACAATAAATATGGCAGCTACCACCTTCACCAAGTGGGGGGATTTGAACGAAGAATGTGTCAATGAGGAAGATGTCTCTAAACTGCTATATCAAGATGAACTACCCATCCCTATTCTTCCCATGGAAGATGACAACAAAGGCTTGTAGCTAATGAAGAGTTGGGGATACAACAAGAATGAGAAATTAGGAAAAAATGACAATGGTTTGCTAGAACCCATCGTTCTTGAGAAACATCCAAAGAATCTTGGCTTAGGATGTACTATTAGCAAGGTTACCCTTATTGGTAAAGGTACTTCTACTAAAAGGGTTGAAGCTTCCTCTTGGTTACCAACATTGCATGATATGATCCTATATGACTTACCCCTCAATGTCGCTGACCTATTTGAGAATAACTCCCTCTTCATGATATGCACAACATCCTTCACCCCTAATGATCAACTTATTGAAATAAGCCTAGTATACCAACAACTCATTGACTGGGATCAACAAGGACCACCGATTCTAGATTTATTCAAAAATAATGAATCAATCTCAGAATTCATGGGACTCCATGAAAAATTACCATGGGAAGATCACAAAGTTGGTTTTGATATAGAGCTAGACATAGGGGTGTACTATGGGGAGACAATTGAATCATTAAGTCACAAAATGGACAACATGCAACTAACATGCAGATCTTTAAGTGAAAACCACACTATGGCAGTTTCTAATCCTAAAATAGCAAAAAGAAAGGATGCATTCGAGGGCGTAAAAATCACTAAGGTGCCCAAGGATGAGGGATTCAATCTCCCCGTTAGTGCAATGCATCTAGAAAAGTTAGCAATGTTGGCAGAAAAGGTAACCCTAGTTAATGTGGGAACAGAAGAAGCACCCAAGATCACTTTCTATGTTGAATCCTTATTGTATGAAGAACAGAAAAACCTAGTATCATTCTTGAAAGAGGGAAGAGATAACTTCACATGGTCATACATAGATATGTCAAGGCTTGATCTAGAAACATTGGTGCATTGTTTAGCTGTTTATCTTGAAGCTAAACCAGTGAAACAAAAGTTAAGGAAAATGCACCCTAAGATAGCATTCTTGGTGAAACTTGAGTTACAAAAGCTCCTTGATGTTGGATTCATACGATCAATAGACTAACCTGAGTGGGTTTTAAACTTGGTACTAGCCTCCAAACCCATTGGGGGTATCAGATTATGCACAGATTTTAGAGATTTAAAAAAAGCATGCTCGAAGGATGATTTCCCTCTGCCTAACATTGACATCATTATGGACTTAACAGTTGGGCATGAAATGCTATCACTCATGGATGGTCTTTCAAGCCATAATCAAATCATGATCACCAAGGAGGATCAAGACAAAACTGCATTCACTTGTCCATGGGGGACATATTGCTAGAACATGATGCCATTTGGGTTGAAGAACATAGGAGCAATCTATCAAAGAGCAAGGACCCTCATCTTTAATGACATGATCCACAAAATAGTTGAAGACTATGTGGATGATATTTTTGCAAAGTCAAAGAAAAGGAGTGAGCACATACAAGTATTGGGACCCATCTTCAACAGACTCGAAGAGTATAAGGTACAGTTGAATCCAAAAATATGTGTCTTTGTGGTTACATCAGGGAAGCTTCTTGGCTATATCTTATCACAAAGAGGGATAGAAATTGATCTAAAAAAAGTAAATTCCATCCTAGACATGGAACCACCACAAATTTTGAAGCAAATGAGAGGGTTACAAGGAAGTTTTTAGTCCATTCAAAGGTTCATAGTGCAATTATCAGATAAAATCTACCCCTTCTTGCATCTTATCCATAAAGGAATAACTTAAAAATGGGATGTGAAGTGTGATAAAGATTTCCAGAAGATCAAGGACTACTTATTGACACCTCCAGTGCTCATGCTTCTGATACCAAAAAACCATTGATCATGTATATCTCAGCAACATTAGCAACACTAGGTACTCTTCTAGCACATCATGATGAAAATAGAAAGGAAAGAGCTATCTATTACATCAAAAAAACCTTGGTGGGATATGAAATGAAAAATTCATCCATAGAGAAAGCATGCTTAGTAGTGGTTTTTGCTTCACAAAAATTCAAACACTACATGTTGTCACATCAAATCAAGCTTATTGCAAAGATCGACCCATTAAAATACATGTTATCTAAAGCAACTCTCATAGGGAAAATGGCCAAATGGGTGTTGATCCTAACTAAATTTGGCATAAAATACATGGAGCATAGGGTAATCAAAGGACAAGTGATCGCAGACCAATTGACAGATGCACCTATATATGCATAAAATCCTTTGATATTAGAATTCCTTGATGAATTGGTGTTCCTTATCAATGCAATCGATCAGTGGAAGATGTACTTTGATGGATCATTCACCCAAGATGGATCAGGGGTAGGTATTCTCTTTATCACCCCTCAAGGTGATTGCATTCCAAATTCATGTGAGCTATCCTTTCCATGTACTAACAACATTGTTGAGTACAAATCCATAATCACAGGTCTAAGTATAGTAGTTCAATGACAAATACAAGAGTTGAAAGTCTATGGAGACTCACAGCTAGTTATCAACCAAGTCAATGATGATTACCAAACTAAAGATGACAAGCTTACTTCTTACAAGATGGTAGAAATTCTCAAGGACCTTTTTATAGATATAAATTTTGAGTAGATTCCTAACATGAACAACCAAGCAGTAGATGTTATGGAAACAATCGGATCACTATTAGACATGTTGCACAATGCACTGCAATGCGAGTTCTTGGTAGAAAAAATTCTCATACCAACTTTTGAAATCTCTGAATCTAAATTCGTGTGTTTTATTATTGGTCCCAAATCCCCAATTGGAGCCATTGATGGAACCCTTAAAAATTTTATGGTTCCATTTCTAAATTCTGTAAAATTTAGCCAGTTCAATGTGTCTGGACTTAGGGTTTTGTTGACTATTAATGCCTTTGGTTTTTTTTTGTCAAATCCCTTCCTAAAAATCCTCAAGTCTTTTCCCTTATCAACATTATAATCTTCATTGACCCCTTACTTTCAGTTCCCAGTTATGTTGAAAACAAATTGAGCCATCAAAATCCATGAAATTACTGGTCCCTTGTGCCTAGGTCTAAGAAATATTTTATTTTATAAGGTTGATTGATCGACCTTGTTTGGCCTTTACATCCTTTGAATAATATGGTTTAAGTCCTTCAAGGCCTATTCTTACATTTTCCTAGGCGGTCCCCTTTCTCAATACAACTTATGAGTACATGCAAAATTGTCTCACTTAAATTCTCATTCACTATTGTTTCCCATCACTCATCGTGGATAGGTTCCCAACTTTATGTTTCACATTAGTGATGAACAATATAATATTTCCCTTGTATCGATGGCTATTTCACCATCGCTAGTTGCTCTTGAGTCTTAAGTTTTGAATTAGTGATGCATGATGACCCTATGGCTCTTCAAGATTCTTTCCATCACTCATTGCAAATAGTTGTATGCTCACCTTATTCAAATTGGCAATGAGCGATGAGGCCTTCAGTTCTAATTTTTTGTCGCTATTTTGAAATTTGTAATGGGTGATGCCCTTTGTGCTCTGTGCATTTTCTCCTTTCTCTCATCATGAATTGGTTGTAAAATTTGAATTTCAAAGTAGTAATGAGTGATATGGTCGTGTGTTCCAATAGTATATCACTAATATGAGTTGCTCTTGTGAGCGATGTTTTTTGTGCCTTGATTCTGAAACAAGTACACGTGTCATGATCTTTTTCCATCGTTACCTTTCCTTTGTCACTAATGTGATCTGGAATATGGGGAATGAATTAGCAATGCATGATGTAAGATAAAGATTTTTCCAAGATGGACCATGATCCAACGGTTGAGATTTCATTGCATTATTGCTCACATTATTGATTTGACTCTAAAAAGTGAAGGAAAAGTAGCAATAAGTGATGGAATGTTTAAAGTAATATTCTCCTCATCATTGGCTCTTTGTACCTCATTGATTTAAATGAAGGATCATGGACCAAGATGGCGATACATGATCATTGTCAGATTAAATATGACTAATGAAATTAAGTGAAGACGTGGAAACTTTCTGAGGTGGTATCGCCATTTTTGAGGCACAAGTTGTAAAATTTAGGAGAGATGCTTGAGGAATGCCATTGATTATGTTTTAAATCTAAAGGAATCGATGACCCAAATTCAAAGCTAAGTGGCTAGTTATCACCTCGCTTGTGTGAAGCTCTCTGTGATCATTAATGGCTACACACTCCTGTTGTTCTATTCAATGTGGATCATCTATTGTTTTATCTCACCACTTGCAGTAATCTAGAGTTGGGAAATTAGTTTAGGGCCAGAGGAAAAGAATGTGAGTCTAAGGCTTTTAATTATAGAGGTATTGAAGTCATTGTCCTGGGTAATTTGGTTTTTATATGTGCCATGTTCCAATTATGCATTAGTTGGCTTGTGAGTTTCAAATTCCTAGGGTAGTAAGAATTTTAATTGTTTGCAAATTATCATTTGGGCTGGTGGAAATTGTGTGGGTTTGAGAGCTATTTTCTGCAAATTCAATCTAGGGGTATAGGCCAGTGATTTTTTCTACAAAGTGAGGTTTTCCAATCCTTGTCTTGTTTCTTGCAAAATGAGTAAGTCTAGTGGGTCAACCCTACTAATCAGGAGGTCTAGGAGACTTAGTCTACTTGAGTCTCAGGATGATGCTCCTGAAAGTGAACAAGGCACACCAAGAGCTCTTACAACACCAAAGGAGAAGAAGAAAGCTCGTAGGAAGGCTATGCAGGGTGGTGCCGGGAGCACCTACAATTTGAGTAGGGTTGCTTCAAAAGAATTAGTCAAGTTTAAAAAGAAAGAATCAATTAAGCCTATGAGGGAAGTGAAGAGGAAGAATAAGTACCACAAGGCTTATAAATCTTATATGGGGAGGCACAAATCTCCTATAAAGGTCTCAAATAGTCCTCGGAGCAATGAAGGAGATACTAATCCAGAGTATGGCTATTACCTTCTCACGCTAGCATGTAGAGAGGATTCTGATGATGAAGGGGTAGTAGCTTATCTAGTTTTAGCAAGAACACAGAGTGAGGGGGCATACTCTAATTCTAAAGAATTAGAGTTGCACCTTGGTTTTGTTTTTTTTTTTTATGAAATTAGTGCTACAACAACAGACTCATCCTATTCAACAAGTGTATATATTTTTTCTTTAATGTTGAATTGCAAACCTTTTCTGGCTAGTGTGAAGGAGAGGTGTTGGAAATTGTTGCTTTGATGGAAAATATGCTTTTTCCAATTAATATGTAAGTTATTTCCTTGGGTGCTAATGGAGAATCTTCTTTGATCAACATGGACAAGGGATTTTGGAGCTACTACAACAACAAACAATGCCCCTTTTAGAATAATGGTTGGTCTTCTTCAATGAACTTTATGGAGTTTTGTCTTTTGATTTCCCCCCATTTTACAATGAGAAAATACAACCGTCTAGGGAATCTCTAAAATTAAAGTGAAATTAACTGTCAAATGCAAATGTGATTATAATTTTAATTAGGCATGATGCTTATCGCTCCCATATCTCTGTAAATGGGATTTTTGGGCCAGTTACAAAAAAAAGAGGTGGATTGGTTGTTCTGGAATTGATCACATAGACAATTGTAAGCTATACTTAACATTTTATTGTTAAGTCTTAGGTTTGAGTCTGCTAATATGTATATGAAGTTCTGATAGTGATACTGGCAATATAGAATAGAATAGTGCAAGTTCGACACCATTTTCTCTCCTATGTATTGGTTTTTATAAAGTATAAATAATATAATCAAGGGTTGTCTTATTTGTCTCTATTGATTTCCAATGGGTGTATGGTTTTTTTATTGCTTATTAATTCAAATAATTGATGTAAATGCTTGAATGGAGCTATAGTTTTATATTAAATTTGAGATACAATGTTGAAATACTATAATGTAGTATTCTCAAAGCTTTGAATAATGTCATGTGTGAAAATTGTTATCAAATCACGTCGGTGTTAGAATTCACTTCGTTTCAAGGATGAGGCACTAGTCTAAGTAAGGTAATCATATTGCATTGTGTTGATTAATTCAGTGAAAAACCATTTATTAAATCAAATTCTCTGAAATGGGTTATAATTATGTTAGGTTTCACCATTCTCTGGCTCCTAATATGAACTATTATTAAGAAGCAACCAACTTCTCTGATATGTTATGTTAGTTGAACCTCTATATGAGAATTATTTGTGTGTTGCAATGTTTGTGATAGAAATGGCACAAGAATATTATGCAAACATTATTAAGAACACCCTCCTGGGTTTCACAAAGCCCGAAGTGTAGAAGGGCCTAACAATCCTTACTTGTTTGTTGGGGAATCGTTGCCTTTACTTATCATTGGATTCTAGAATATTCATAGGTGAATGGTGAGATTAAGTTTGGTTCTAAAAAAATATCCAACATGTACCATGACATATTCACCTACCTAAGTAGAGGAAACCTCCCATTTGATATCACCTCTAACCTTAAAAATACCTTTGTAAAGAAGGCATCTTGATTCATGATTCTAGGTGATACCCCTTACCATTGAAGCATCGAGGAGACATTACTATGATGTCTCAACCAAGAGGAAGCCTTGACCTGTAACATAATAACCCTTCAATGAAGTAAAAATTTATAATTTTTAACCTTACGAGTAAATAAACTATGTAACAAGCCATTGCAATAAAAAAAAATCTTTTCTTTATTGAGAATATACGAACAAAGATGCATAGCATTTTACAATTAGGATTCCATTTCACTACAAAAATTCATAAGTTACATATATACAAGAATGCATACATAGCTCAATGAGCTTTGGAACAAATAGTTTTAAGACGATCTAGGATCCTTCGTTTCAAATCTTGGTTCTTCTGTCGCCTACTATGGAGGACAAACATCACTCAAGTGCTTTTCCGCCAACCTTGAACTCTTAATGCGGTACCCCGCACATCTATCATTCAATAGATGGCCCTTCCATTTGAAGAATATATTGGTAGATTAACTGATAATGACAACCAACTAAGCATAGTGATGTGTCCTACATAACTAGAACTTGTAATCCAACAATCTCAAACTAGCATGTAATACTGTATCATGGTGAACTGACAATGGAGCCAAAGGCAGTCACACTACTTTGGCCAAAGTGTTCTCATTTAGTAATTTGAATGAAGGTCATCTATCACATACACTACTGAGGGCCGATTTGACTTAAGGCCATCTTAAACTATGCGTAGGTATTTCCTTCAATGTATAATCTATCACCCCAAAGATAACCTATCACCATTTTATCATACTTTGAATAAAGCTACTTAACAAGTAATTACACAAGCCCCTCCCATATTGGATAAACAGTCCTAGGAGTTAACTCAAGCTACCCTAGTGAAATCAATAACCTAGCTAAGTGTATCACATGTGCCACTCATGTTCAATCATATCTAGTATAGAGTACCTATGATAAACTCCATTCTCCTATTATGGAGTATTTATAAGCACATCATAAAAAAGGCATAAAATCTTCTATTTCCCTTTTAATGACAATCTAAATTCATTAAATGCAAGTACTTAGAAAAGACATTTCAAGCATACATGGAGAACAAATCATTCACAATATAGAATAATCAAGAAGAATATCCTCCTACCCGTTATCGCTTGTCCAATAAATTAACAATAATGTAACCTTTCTCAATCAACGCCAAGCTTGATAATAATCTCCCAAGAAAATGTCACTATGAAACTCTATCTCTCAAGTTGATAGTTTACTTCTCTCAAATAAAAACTCTTTCAAAAATAGATAGAACTCTCTCTTTCTCTCTCACACAAATAAAAATAGAGTATAAGCTGAAATAATGTAGAGTAGAAACTTGCAAGAAGAATGTGTCCTCTCAATGAAATGGCTCTACTATTTATATGGTAGCTTGGCAACTTCTCAGCCTATAGTTTAGGCATGAAAATGAACAACAAATTCCATGCAAAGCAACACATAATTCACATAAAAAGGTGGAAACTAGATAAGTTCATACTCAACAAAACAACTACAAATCGACTTGCCAAATTGACAACAAATGGAGACTTATTCAAATCTACACATGGAGAATTTGAACTATCTCCAACAAAATACATCTATAGAAAATGGGTTTCCAGAGGTGGCGCCAAAGCTTCCACTCTCCTCTCAATGTTGGTGCAGTTTCTTTGTAAGTAGAAATAGTCAATTGCCAATTTTCAACACCAAGCATTCATCGACTTAAATTGTGGGTGAGTCG
Source organism: Sequoia sempervirens (assembly GCA_007258455.2). Taxonomy (NCBI): domain Eukaryota; kingdom Viridiplantae; phylum Streptophyta; class Pinopsida; order Cupressales; family Cupressaceae; genus Sequoia; species Sequoia sempervirens. The sequence goes on along the minus strand of VDFB02109266.1, from coordinate 633 downwards.
ATTTAAGATATTAACTCTCTTTGATAAAGTCATCGACTATTCCTCATGTGATAAGTAGGAGGTATTTTTCCACAGCGTGTCAAATTATGATATTGCTATCAGGATTCAACCGTGTAGTTTCGAGTCAAACTCATTGACCCATGTTTCATGAGTAGTGGTTCAACATGAACCCATCTCTCATGATTGATATCCACGAATGGTCCACTTAGCACTCATTAGGGTGATGCTCACAGAGGTGAAGCATGGTCCGCCCCGGAGGTCACCCATCCCAAGATTGCCTGCCTCGCCGCTTTTAACTGTGAGTTTTCTCCAAGGTTAGGCCCGCTTGAGTTGTTACCCCATTTGCAAAACCTTCAGTAAGTGTTGTGCCTTATGAACCATTCATAATAGAGCCCCTTTAGCTCATCAATTGATAAGTAGGAGGTATTTTTCCACAGCGTGTCAAATTATGATATTGCTATCAGGATTCAACCGTGTAGTTTCGAGTCAAACTCATTGACCCATGTTTCATGAGTAGTGGTTCAACATGAACCCATCTCTCATGATATCGAATGGTCCACTTAGCACTCATTGCATCTAGGTGATGCTCACAGAGGTGAAGCACTGGTCCGTCCCGGGAGGTCACCCATCCCA